>JBBPCW010000027.1:7945977-7960431 GCA_037974425.1 Phenacogrammus interruptus | reverse complement strand
TCATTCGGTCATACGTGAACACACCACAAAATTCACCCTCTGCATTTAACCCATTCACCAAGTGAAGCAGGGGGCAGACATGAACACGGTGGGGAGCAGTGTGTGGGACGGTACCTTGCTCAGGGTACCTCAGCGGTGCCTAGTGGTCTTGGGAATCGAACCTGAACTTTCTGTTCACAGGGCGAATGCCCTAACCACTAGGCTACCAACTGCCCCTTGGTATAAAGGTATAAAGAACCTTCCCACAGCATCAAAGTTTGAGGCTTCTTTCTGGAATGTATAACATGACAACTCATTTATAAAAGTGAAACTAGCCAATCAAAGGTTATTTAGAGAACCTTATCTGGTTCTTCTGTGGCATCTTACAAGAAATCCTGTAGGTCATCCTTATTTTGAAGAGTGTTCCCCTGACCTGTGTTGTAGTAAGATTATTTTTTAAATATAATTTTTTAACAAAAAGTTGACATGGGGATTTTTGTGATGTACTTAAGTAGCATTTCCACAGATCGGCAGATACTTATAGTAATGGAGACATTACTTTTTATTTAAGCTGAGTTGAGATTCTATTAAACTCCATTCATGTTAATTCAATCAACCAAGTTGTCATAAAGCAGCTTTACAGAGTCCAAGTCTGAGCTCCTAGTGGGAAAGCCAAAGGTGACAGAGGCGAGAAAATACTCCCTCAGCTGGAGGAAGAAACCTCAGAAGGGGAACTCATCCTCCTCAGGTGGACACTGAGAGAAAGAGAGTCTTTATGGGGATAAATAAGAAGAGGAGGCTTTCATGAACAAGATTATTGACAGATAGGCCATCTATGGCTAACAGAGTTGATGCCACTTTAGAGGTAAAGAGAGTCTGTAGCCCATAAACAACAGGAACTGGAAACACAAATCCACAATCTCCGCCGAGCTTTGAACAGCAGTTGGGGAAGAGCAAGTGGGGAGTCGTGAGCACCCGAACCAGTCGAGGGCATTTTGGCACGGAGCGATTGCAGGCCCAAGAAGGTGATGACCTTGGGTCCTATGGTGATCAAATCATATACTTTCATACTTGAGCATCATGAACAGAATTTTTGCCTTAATGAAAGTAGTACTGATTTGTTTCGGTGTATAATTGTCATTGCTTTGCCTTAAGCAAGGTGACGTGTACAGGGCAGAGAAAAAAACATATATGACGAAGAAGTAAGATATAATTAACTAAGGCCTTTTGTATATTTACTAATGGCACACACTTTAGCTGATACTGGCCTTATCTGTTCCACTTCTACTTCCGTCAGGTCACTTCACACCTCAGCAGGGTCTCTCCCTTTCCCATTCACTCACAGTCAGGCTCAACATTTCACAATTAAAACACACATCCTGGGTAATGGGAGTTACTTATGAAGTGCTGTTTAGCTGCTAAATGTTCTGCACTAACAGTGAAGAGTGTATTCTGAATAGCATGCAAATGGACCTGCATGCAGAAATAAAGCTATAGTTATCACTGATGATCTACAACAGATCTACATTATGTGGACAAAAATATTGGCACAGACCTGTTTTTGTTTCAGAGTTTGGGTTAAGCCCCTTACATCCAGTGAAGGGTAATCTTAATGCTTCAGCTTACCAAGACATTTTGAACTTTTCTATTCCAGCATGACTGAGTTAGAGCTGCAAATGGTGGAGCAACTCCATATTAAAGTCTATGTATCTAAACGCAATGTCTTTAAAGTTGTATTTGTCAGGTGTCCCAACACGTTGGTTCATATAGTGTATTTTCATTGATTGCACTAGAATGTAAACTCCCATTTGCACCTCATGAACCTGCCAGAGTTTGGACACGCCTGCCAGTCTCTGCCGTTAAACATAGCCTGCGCGTTCTGGAAAAGGCTCAAGGAAGTTGTTGGAGATTCCTGTTAAGTAATAAAAGAGATTGAGGAAATGTTTTCAGCATGCACTTCTACACCTGACCCAACCTTTTCCTAAACTCAACAGAAGCACTTTTGTTGGTCTACGTTTCCACCATCACGTAGACACTGGTGGCCTTTTGTTGTAGCCATGGTCTACACATTGGGCGCAACCGTGGAAATTCAAGTTTGGCGAGGCACTTTTTTCTCAATTACGAACTAATTTATTAGTCACTAGGTTACCTACACATAACACATTCAGGAATTGTGACATGAAGGTGTTTACATTGTTGATTGTTAGCTCTATAGTACTTCTGGAAGGAGGTTATATAAGAAATCAGATATTTCTATTTAATTATCCATTCTTGGTATAGATCATTCTGCAAATATTCCCCAAAAGCAGTGAAATCTCCAGAAAAGCCTCATCCTCTGTTCTAAGAGGTGCATTTTCTTAAAAGGGGAAACTTTTTGAAACTGTCAGCTTTGGTTTGAGAGATGGACCATTCAGTTTAATAAAACTGGAGCCCTTTGACAAACTTTTGTCCTGATTGTTTGCAAAAAATAATAGCCATGGTAATGGGATATGCTTTATAGTCAAAGCGCTGTTTGTGTATTAGTGTTATGTATCATTTAATGGTATTGGACTTAAATGGCATTGGATTAAAAAAAACATGGACTTATAACAACTAAAACAGTTTCTACTGTTCTGTACTTGGAGTTTCTGTGAGAGTTTGTGCCAATTTATTCTGTACAGCAGATCCTGATGCAGGCCTGGATCACAATCTCCGTTCCAGTTCATCCCAAAGGTGCTGGATGGGGTTGAGGTCAGGACTCTGCGTGGTTCAGTCAAGTTCTTCCACACTGAACCCATCCAGTCACGTATTTATGGACCTTGCTTTGTGCACTAGGACACAATAGAATAGAAAAGATTCTTTAAAACGTGTCCACAAAGTTGGAAGCATCCAAAATATCTTGGTCTGCTGACGCATTAAGATTGCCCTTCACTGGAAGTAAGAAGTTGAGCCCAAATCCTGAAAAACAGGTGTATTCCACTTTTTGGCCCAGGAGTACACTGTTAGAACAGGAGCCTACATAAAGCTATTCAGTGTTAACCAATTTGGAAATGATCAATCCTGTCGTTATCAGTCTCTCTCCCGCTGGACTGCCCTTGTTTTCGCAACTAAAACAGCACACACCGCAGAAACAGCAGCGGACACATTCTCTCACGTTTTACTGCTTGCAGGTACATGCTGCGGTATCTGATTAGACTAAGCCACATCCTTCCACTGGACATGACAATAGACTCTCCTCTGCTCTTTTTAAAGAAAAAACTATCCTTAATTAAAAACAATAGGAAATATAACAGCATATAGTATGTATCACACTGTTATAATTACATTGTTATTATTACTATTAGTAGCAGCAGTAGTAGTATTGTGATTGCTGTTGTTGTTCTTGATAACCTGTTATTTTGGCAATATTTATTCTTATTATTTATTATAATAATTATTATTATTGTGTTGTTATTATTATTACTATTATTGTGTTGTTATTATAATTATACTTTGGGGCAGCTGGTAGCCTAGTGGTTAGGGCATTCGCCCTGCGACCAGAAAGTCCGGGTTCGATTCCCAAGACAGCCAGGCACCGCTGAGGTACCCTGAGCAAGGTACCGTCCCACGCACTGCTCCCCAGGCGCCGTGTTCCTGCTGCCCCCTGCTTCACTTGGTGAATGGGTTAAATGCAGAGGAAGAGTTTCGTGCTGTTCACACTGTGTGCTGTGGTGTGTTCACACATGACAAATGGTCACTTTCACTCACTTCACTATTATTTTTGTTGTTATTATTAGTAGTAATAGTATTATTATTGATTTATGAACTGATAAATGACTGAATCACTCGATTACAGTCATGCAGACCGTAAACAGTTTTTTTACACGCTCCTCACAGTTCCAGGATCTCTTCCTCACTTTTGATAAATCTATGCTATAATGCTCATAAACTCACCTGCTGTCATCAAACACGTAGACACGCTCTGACTGTTTTATGACTTAAACACAGAAATTAGTCTGACATGCTGGATGGCTTTATTGAGGAAACTCTTTACAAGAGATTCATAAAAGAGTTTCACAGAATAGTTCAAATTCTGACTCATAAACATTTTGCTCTGTACCACTGTCCCTCCTAGAAACACAACTTTGGGGCAAAACAGTTCTCACTGGGTGCTGTTTGCCTTTGATATTTTCTGACTGAAATCTCTCCTGGTTTAACTGAAGACTAAGATCTGTACTGAGACACTGGAGCAACATCTAGTGGTTCAAACTAAGTAGATTATTCATCATTCTATGCATATTGAGAGTTTTCTACTTCTAATGACAGGAGTTTTTGTGCAAAACCACACAATAATTGTGCAAATGATGAATCTTATTTCTTTTTTTGTAGGAAAATGCTTTCCTTTTCACAGTGCAGTGCAGCATTGAATATTTTAATATGACTGTCACATTTGTTTTCATGATTTGCTGTTAAAAATGTAATTGATATAGCTAACATGTAATATGGCCTAATGTAAATTCAAAATGATTCAGTATATAGATTTGAACTAATTCATGGGGTATTTGAGTTGTTTTTTTGTTTTGTTTTTTGTCTTTAATAATATTCATAGTTACACTTTACTGAAAACATCTACAAAACATAGATTTTGTAAGTTTTAAATGACTACATTATGCTTACATACCTTTGCAAATTCCAGAGTAGTGCTACATATAAAAGAGCATCATTCATGTATTTGAGAGCTGCTTCTCTTATTTGAATATATGAATCTACATGAACTCCTCTTGGGCTATTTGAATAAGGTGTCTGTGTTTTTTTTATTAAATACCCAAGTTAAGTATATGGTATTGGCTAGCCTTATCTTTAATACTATTCATAGTCAGACTTACTTAAAACTCCTGCAATAAACAAAATGTATATCTTGCATCTAAAATGATATAAAGGTGCTATAAAAATTCTCCAATACAGAACCAACCAAGGTCTAAAAGTCAGTGGGCAGCTGGTGGCCTTGTGGTTGGAAAGCTGTGGGTTTGAATCCCAGGGCTGCCAGTGGCACCACTGACGTACCCTTGAGCAAGTTATGGTCCCCACACACTGCTCCCCAGGTGCTACCCACTTCTTCGCTTAGTGAATGGCTTAAATACAGTGAAAGAATTTCACATCGTTCACATTGTGTCCTTTTATATGTTTACGTGTGAGTCCAGTCTGACTTTACTATCACTGCTGGCCATCTGGGTCTCTAATACGTTGCTATATCTGCAGTTATTGCATTATGTATTATTTGTGTATTATTATTTCACTTAATAATTGTATAATCAGCTGAGAACAAGTAAGTTATCTTCATGTAAACATGTAAGAAAGTGCACAATCTCCACATTGAATCAAATGACTGAAGGTTTAAATCACTGCAACTCTGCCCTCTAGTGGTAAAGACAGGGATCTGCATATTTTCTAGTCACCTGACTGAAATTATATTTACTGTATGACACACCATATGGAGAAAAGTACAGTGTTTTCCAGGGTTTGGGACTCTTACTTCCAGTGAAGAGCTATCTTAATGCTTCAGCATACCAAGTCATTCTGCACTAAGACATGCTTCCAACTTTGTGAACAGTTTGAGGAAAAACATTTTCTATTCCAACATAACTGTGACTCAGTGCATGGTTGGATGAGTTTGATGTGGAAGAACTTGACTGGCCTGCACAGAGACCTGACCTCAACCCCATCCAACACCTTCGGGATGAATTTGAACGTCATCCAGGTCTTCTTAGTGCCTGACCTAAATGCTCTATAGAATGAATGGGCACACATTCCCACAGAAACTCCAAAATATTGTGGAAACCATTTCAAAAAGAAGCTGTCGTAGCCGCAAAAGGGGGGACCAACTCTATATTAAAGTCTGTGCTGGTGTAATGACCAGGTGTCCCAATACTTTTGTCCATCTAGTGTAGCTTCAACTTAGTTGAGAACATCTAAAGCTGTTACACAGTAAGAACATATACATTGACTCACACTAGTTAGTGGTAGCTAATCTACCAGTTAAGAGAAATTCTTACAACCGCTGAACATTAGAAAAGCAGAAGCAGTGCATTTTTGCATGAGAATCACCTATAGGCTAAAAATAAAAGTCTGAAATACACTCTGAAGAAAAGTTATTTTTTATTGCAATGTAAATGAAACAAAGCTCATCCATTTAACTTTAGTTAGACTTGTATCTTTGTCCATAAAAACAAAACCCCCACGACATAAACCTTTCTCCAGGAAGACGTCCTGGGCCATGGACATAAACCACAGACTATCGTCAGTCTTTATATACTCTTAAATCTCTCATCTTCATATTTTTTTTTTTTTGCATCAATTAGAACATTTATTTTAAGGAACCAAGTTATCATCACAACTTTATGTACAACACCCTTGGGTCAATGTTATACGATGTATTTGCCTTCCAGATTTCACTTCATAAAGCGATCAGAATGAAAACCTTTCCAGAAAGCCTCTCGCTGTGTGCAGTGCTTTCAGTAAAAAAACAAAAACAAATGCTTTCTCACAATTATTCCAGGACTAAGGGAGGGTCGCCTCAGTGCGCTGATCTCGGATCAGTTTGAGTGAATGTAACTAACATTCAATTTAATTCAGCACTTTTACTCCCTGGTGTTTGAGACAGATACGGAGCCAAGATTAGGGCTGAGAACTAAACTCAGAACTTAATGGGTCCAACCAAATGACTGTAGTATTACAGACAAGTTCATGTAGCATCCCAATATTTCTTTTGGAACCGTAAAACGTCTATTTTAGCTCCCAGACCTGATCCAGAAACCTGTAGCACAGAGTATGAAAAATCTCCAACACCCAAGTAATCAGTCTAGAGTCACCATCTATAAGCGAAAACTGAGAATGGTGACTGGCATCTTACTTACATCTTGCATACAAGTTAACATCGGCGCTTCTTGATTAGTCTGCAATTCATCAGTCAGTGATTCTATTCACTACTGGCACCTCACATTCATTTCTGGGTTAAGCCACACTCACAAATTTGGTTTGTAATTGAAAAAGTATTGAAAATAGGATCACCTCAGGTATCTGTGTCCTGAATTTATAAGCAATACCCATCTTTAGCCTAAACCAGGATTCCTATTCCAGTTCAGTTCATGCCATTTCAACACAAACGCCACCAAATGAGATTTCTGTTTTAAAGAGGGTTTGTCTGATTAGGACTGGAAATTCAGGTCTGTAATCTAGTCTTAATCCATGGTTTAAAACTAAAAGAGACTGCAGGTAGGAGAGACTTGGCCACATATTACTGTAACATTTTACAATGTGCAAATCACTTCAACAGATGTGATACTCTCAGCGCTTGAAATCACGGCTCATCACACAAAGCAACACAACCCCAGAACAACAGGGCCGAGTACAAATAGAAGCCCGCCGAGTTACAGGTTTATACGAAGCGTTCACTGATGTGCTGCTAAAAAGCCCAAAGGAAGTGCTGAGGCTTCACATCCCAATCCCTCTGCCAGACAATCTTACACACGCCACAACGCTCGCACTCGATTCCCATCCAAAACAGTCTTCCTGTCCGTACAGAACCACTTATAAAAATGTATTATATACAAACATTTGACTTTTAAGGCAAATGGTTTGACTAAAGCTCAGGAGGATTGATCTGTGGGAGAGGTTTTCTGCAACAGGTACATCGGTTTGAATCGTCACACAAATGTTTTGTTCGCCACTTGAAAAGAGCTTCGTTCGGAAGGTGAGTCAGACGGGTTTGCTAAAAGCCTTTCGACTTTTTTTTTCTCTTTTGTGCGTTACTTGGGTTCAAAGAAGTGAACAGTTCAGCTCACAGACAGTAAGTAATTTTACATTTGTCCTCCCGGCCAACTCCCTCTGTGGCATAGCAGCGGGCGGCTGCCAGATGACTCACTGTCCTCCAAGCAGGATCCAGCATGACAGTTCAGTGTGGCCATTCAAAGAGGACACTTTGTCACTTTAGACTTTGTTCACTTCCCAGTCCTTTTCAGCTGTAACTCCAATTGAAAAAAGAAGAAGAAGAAGAAGAAAAAAAAAAAGAGACAATCCAGGATGCTTCCAAGGCATGGCAAAAATAGTGACTTGGTCCAACCCATCCAAACTGATATGCAAATGTGTGTCAAAGTGCATACCAACCAATACTCTTATGGCTGTGATCATTGAGGTGGGAAAAAAAATACTATTAGTGAGAACATTTTCAAAGAATGTGAGGGCCTAAGATACACTAGACACTTACAAGCTGAGATTTTCTTTAACAATGCATAGCGAAACAGAGAAGGTACTGTCAATTTTGCGTTTCTCAAAAGACGCCTGCTCTCCCCACCCGCCACCAAAAAGGAAAAACAAAACGCCCAACCGAAGCAGCTTATAACTTTACCACTGTGGGTTATAAAATACCTCTTTCCAAGACATCGGAGTCGATTTTGTTACAAAATATATATATATATATATATATTATATATATGCAATCACACTAACAAGCAAAAGGAACTCAGCTACTTTGTTTGGGACTTGAAATACAAGCAGTGACATGTTAAAACTTAATCTGGAGGAGGTGCTGAACGCTTCTCCATTCTGATGGAGAGACCTCGTATTATGTAACTATCTATTCTTAAATTAAGGTTTTAAAATGAATTCTATAAACCATGTTACTTAAGGGTGGCCCACATAGACCCTATGCATACAGTGCTGCTCGGCAGACTTATTCCACCTTAATCTCTCACTAAAGAGGTCCTGACACAATAAAAAAGCAAAAACAAAGCCCCATCAATAAATTAAAGACATTTCAGGTTAGCTTTGTATCCTGACCTGATTTTGTCAAGCCCAATTTTCTAATAGCATGGCCAAAACAGCAAACCAATAAAGAGAAACAAAAACACTCCGAAGATTAGCTTCTCCATCAAAAGAAAAAACAAGAGTAACTTTAATCCCAAAACACAGGCTAAAAAATAAAAACGACGTCTAAGATGGCAGGAGGACAGAAGCTTTTAAAATCTGGATAGAAAATGAAAGTAATAATGAAAAAAGTGAAGGAAAAAAAAACAAAAAAAAACACTGTTGCAAATCCCAAAATCCAACACACTGATCCACTTGTTGCCTGTGAAGACTTGCTCACTTGAAGGAGTTCTCCATTCTTTCATCCATCCATCCATCCATGTGTCCATCTTTGTCATGCTCTTAGTAAAGAGAAAAAAACGGCTGAGTCCTTGGCATGATTGGACAGTTCGTCGTTCGGTTGACACCTGTATTTTTTTCCTCTGTCTGCCATAGTTTTACCCTCTTTCAGCCATGAGAGGGCTCTAGTGTCACCGGAACTCATAGATGGGCGCGCTGTGTTCAGGAACATGAGTGAGGTTTAGGGACTGGTACCTGAAACAGAAAAAATGGCATTTTCTTTTTAAGCCAAGTAGATTCTAAATGAAACAAACAAACAAACAAAAACAACAGTTGTTAGAGTTTGTAACAATCATAACTACAAAAAACTGAAATGTACTTTCTCACTGAACTGTTATGATATGCTACTGCATATTCTTTATTCTTATTCTGATCACCATTATAATACAAAACAGCCTAAAAGACACACATTGATAAACTTAATTGTCATAGTGTTTTATAGAGATCTTCCTACATTTAGAATTCTTTTTAAAAAAAAAACATTACTTGATTTCAACTGTAACTGGCCTTAGCCACAGTGTCCTCCAGATCAGAAGCAGACTTCATAGATATTAATTAACAATCTGTGATATACAGCTCTAATGGAACTGTACCATTCAGAGCTTCTGTGGTAGTAGAAACCCTCGATAGTGGCTGTGGACTTCTGGAAGCAGATGTAGTAGAAGCCAGCAAAGGAAGCACCACTGATGTCTTTGATTGTGTGGTCTGGGACTAAGAACTGCTCCTGCACACAAAAGAATGAGAGAGAAAACATTTAATACAATGTGGTGTCATTATAAACTTACCATGCAACACATTACAAAAAAGCATGAAACTGGTTGGTGATATACCATACCTTCCATCGCATGAAGACAAAGTCGCTATTCTTGAGTTCTTCATAGTCAAAGTCGTCTGAATTAAAGCTTTTTGCATACTGATAAAATGCCTGAAATTTCCCCTGAGACATAAAATAAAAAATAATTAACACTAAGACACGTTAAAATGATTTAATAATAAAAGGTAACAATGTAAAGTAAATCATCACAGTAAAGACTATACTTATTCAGATGGGTTTCTGCAACTACAGTCTTAAAATCAGTAAAGAGAATCCATGTAGATGACTAGGAGAAGCATGATCTCATGAAATGACACAAGGGCGTCACAAACAGGACAACTCTCAGACAAAGAACAAAAGAACTGCTTCACATATCAGTGCAGCAAATCATAGTAAAAACTGTGCACATGAACAATGTTTTAGAAATTGCTGTCTGCAGAACTTACAGCCAGTTTTCACACAGCTGTAAGGTGTTTCTTCATCACAAAGTTGTATTTTGTCTTTAATACTGTAGAGAGCACCCAGAAAAATCATTACCCAGTGTTTGCGGTCAACATCCTCGTCCGCATCCCATTTTCTGGTTAGAAAGGGCCGTTTCTGACTGATGATCTCTCCAGCAAAGAACGTAGTGAGGGTGGGATATTCCTATTGAAAGTAATGACACAGAGTTTAAAGACACCTCCTGCTATATCCACGCTACTAAGCACAAACAAACATAAGAGAAACTAAATCATTTCATGTATTTTCCCAATATTCCCAAATCTTAAATATGATGTCATGCTCATACATAAATGAAATATAGTAAAAAAACAAACAAACATGAGAGCAATGTACAACCCTGCACATCTCAATAAGTATTTTCAGGACTGCACACAGATTGAACACTTTACTAGTTCATTTTTTTATTATGAGTCACAACAAAATGAAAAAAGATCAAGAGGGGCCTTCTTAACTAAAATGTACAGTGTAGCAGTGTTTAGAGTCACAGATGGGTCCAGTCTGGTACATCAGGGCTCAACAACACTCCAACACAAAAGACATCATGAGTACTGTATCAGTTATGTTCAAGCAAACAGAAGATGGGGGCAACAACATAACCTGTGCCACTGAAAGAAAGTGCACAGCAATCACATTCTGTATTGTCACTCTGTATTTCTATACAGACCATGTGGACTAGGCAGAGAACTGAAGCAAAACAACATGAACTGTCCTGTTTACCAAAATAGGATGTATAATGGCCATTATTTTATCATAGCCCAGCTCTCTCACATTTTAATGCACTGCCTGTACCAACAAGATTATTTTAACCATGCAAAGGTCTTTAAGTGCTGATCTGTTGTACCAGGTGTGCTGAAAGCACAGTAAACTGATGGGTAGTTTAGACTTATGTGACCTCCAATTTGCATTAGACACTCTCCAGCTTACGCAAGAGGTTTTATGTCTGAATCATTTCATTATGTGCCAACAGTCTTACTACACAAATACTACTATTTATTTCAATATTACTAATATACTACTGATCTCTGCAATGTGTAATAACATACTCCTAATTACCATTTGTGTCATTAGATTTCACTTAACTGTAAGCTACTTATTTATAGTATTCATTCCCAGCATTTGTATATACAGTCTAGTGTATTTTATATTGAGGTTTTTCCTTTAGATTTTTTATTGATTTATATAGACTTTATATTTTATATTGTTCCTCCAGTCATAACATATGAACAATAATATTGCCATGTGTATATCACTACTTTTGTTATTATTACTTATATACAACTGATCTCTTTTATGTGCAATAACATAGTCCTAACTACCATCTGTGCCATTAGAAATGTACTTATGAAATGAAATGAAATGAACTGTAAGCTACTTCTCTACAACTATTTATATACTAAACAGAAAGTCATTAGAAAGTGGACAGCATCTCACCTCAGTCAGACCTTTGATCTTGAGGTATCCACACAAGTATGAGTCCTCCATGGTCACATGCTACAAGCAGAGAGAGAGAGAGAAGGAGGGGAGGGTGAGAGAAAGAGACGTCGATTGGAGCCGATATGAGTTTTGGCACTGCTCCACACTGGCGTTTATGGGGAGTAAAATGTGGGGCAGAAAGATAACACGTCTAATGGAATAGTCACCTGTGCATGCAGCCATATTTCAGCACACATCGGGGCAATGGTGTACTCTAAACCTGAGAGTCTGGCCTGCTTTCAAATTAGGAACTTGTCCAGACCGTCTGGCTATCACGTATCTAGCTGTAAAATCTCTAGTGCCACTCAGTTACACAGCAATAAACAGGCCAGTGTCAAGAAAGCTAGAAATCAGCCACGTTATGCATTACTGGGTCAAACTGACTGGCTACTCAACTGATATGTTGGCTGGTTTGTCAGACATCTTCTAGTAAACAAGTGGCTAAGCCATGAAAACAAGCAAGCTAAGGTTCTACGTTTGAAAAGAGGAGTGTGGAGAATGAATGAGGGTTACCTGGAGCACCACTTCGACGTCGTACGAGTTTCCCTTGCTCTTCTGGTGTCCTCGGAACTGGGAGCCGCTGTAGAGGAGGGACGTGGCCACACCGGGCTGGTGCGTGTTGATCGGGGGCGGCGGCACCAGAGAGGCCGAGGCTCCGCAGGCCGCGGGCGGGCAGGGGCAGCACTCTGTACGGACCGGCATGGTGGACACGCTTCGGCGGGGGGGGACCCCGAGCGTAGAGGACTCACGGACCGTATTCAAGACGAGAGGACAGGCGGACACATTGGTGGCGGGTCGTGAGCTCGGAGTCTCCTCTCCTCTCCTCTCGGCTCAGCCCCTCGGCGTCCGCGCGACGCTTCTCAGCATACCGAGCCGTCAAACTATCGGAGCTCACTGATTGGACGGCGGGGCGACTGTGGGCGCCTGAACAGAGCATGACGGGAATTGTAGGCAACCGGAGGACTATAGTTACTTAAAATACTTTCTGACACTGTGATGCATTTGCATTTGGTTTTTAAAGTATTTTTCGATAATCATATGCTCGTGGAATCCTGTGCACATGTTGGCATATGTTTGAATGCAATGTCATGAAAGTCGCTTTTGGGGTCAGGCGTCCAAATACATATGTCCAAATGTCCAAATCCACATGTATATATATGAATACTCTGTGACATACCTTGACCGTTACACCTAAAGAAACTTTAATGACATTACATTCAAATACATAGACTTCAAACTGATGCCTTTTATCTCCATGTGGCATGTTTTTATAGTGAATTCTGTAGGTAATCATGCAAAACGCACTGCTCCTGCTTTACAGTGTGACAACGGAAAACACAGTAGACAAGTTCAGCTCTTGTAAGAATTTCTCCTAACAAGCAGATTAACTACCACTAACTAGTGTTAGTCACAGTATACTAAGTTATGGCTACACTATTTAGGCAAAAGTATTTGGATGCCAGACCATTACACCACCAGGGACTTCAGTGACATTGCATTCAAATACATAGACTTTAATATGGAGTTGGTTCCCCCTGACATCCTGGTGAGACATCCTGGGTCCTGGCACTCATTTCAAAGTTACTTTCACATGTACCATCTACCTAAACATTGTCGAGGAACAAGTACATCCCTTCCTGATAAAGGTATTCCCCTCCTTAATGGCAGTGGCTTCTCTCAGCAGGGTGTTCCCCGTCACACTGCAAAAGCTGGTTTGAATATGATGACAAAAGATGTTGACTTGTCCTAAACTAAACTACTCAGAACTCCGTATCTACTCACTGTCATATCCTCAAAACAGTACCGTTACTCAGGACATTTCATACAATTGAACATACACACACCCATCATACACACATATCAAACACATACCACTCCCACCAGGTTGTGTCTTCCATGTCCATATGTCTCACATTGGTCTCATGTAACCCATAGACTTGGGACTATGTAATGTTTGTAATGTTTATGTTTGTTATGATTCCCCAGACCTCAATCTGTATGTATCTCTTTATGCATTCATATAAATATAGTTGTATAGCTGAAAACATACTTTTAGTGATATAAGTTATCAGAAAATATTATGATTTCACTAAATTTCAGGACTTTTTCAGACACACTCCGTTACCACACATGTACAAACGCTCATGAGCTCAGACAAATGTTTGTTTATGTCCAATTTTCCTTCTCTTTGGGTTCACGAACTTTCTCTTCCTAAAGGTGCCAACATTGGTCCTGCAAGAAGAATGCAAAGCAAATACTTGCTAGGCCTTAAAAATATTTAATATCAGAAAAAGGACAAACCCAGTACTTGTTTACATATTGTGAAGATTATTAAAACATGTAGTTTACATTTAACACAGGCTGTCCACACTTGAGAGAGGACGGCAGCCCCTTTTTCTCCTTTTACTTGTGCTTATGCAGAAGTATCTTCTCCAGCTCGTTCCTCGCATAATCAACATAGTTCTGGATTTCTGAGACACGTCTGCGATTCCGCTTGTCCTCATCACTGTGTATCTGTTAACATAAAA
>JBBPCW010000027.1:7902409-7915431 GCA_037974425.1 Phenacogrammus interruptus | reverse complement strand
AGACACTGAACCGCTTGAATTTCAATACAAACAAACAGAAAACATGGGGTGTTCTAAGTGTGTATATATATATATATACGTATGTATGTACACACACACCAGATTTCATATTGCCACCTACCCCCTACATTTGTGGCCAGTACACCAGTGATCATAATTACTTGGAGGACATTTTTTTATGAACAAGCTACCAGCTTGGAGATATGAGGTATTGTTCCAACAGTGACTGTGTAACGTTCATACACTTTCAGATAAAATGGACTAAGCTGTCAGTGGGATGGTGCTCAGAAAGGTTTGCCGATAAAAACCTTTAGTTAGAAAAGATAACGGTGACATATTCCGTTACAGTGATGCATTTTTATGTTGCACTGATTCTACTGACCCCATCTTGTCTCCAGGACGTGATTAAAAATTTTGAAGTGAATGTAGTGTACCATTAACACTTCTTTTAAGGTACACAATTGGACCGGAAGAATACTGTTGAAACAAACGAACCCTCAAGGGTACATTTACATTCCTTTTGGTGAATAAAATTGTACCTGTGCAGTACTATTTTTCTAGCTGTGTGCTGTTGGATGATGGTAGATGGATATGTTTATATGAATAGATGAAGTGGTCTTGTTTGGTTTTGAATCTACCTAGTGTAGTTGGATATGTGGTGAAATGGTTGGAAGCTGAGTTGTGTTTGAGATACGGTTGGTAACAAAGCTCAAGTCTTGATGAAATTCAGTTTTTCTCTCAATTCTCTGCAGCTTTGAAGGTGTACATTTCAACATTGTGCTCCATTCTCCCTTTAAAGTCCTGAAAAAGATGTTAATAGTGCAGATTTATTCATACATTAGATAGTATTTACTCAAGCAACAAAGGATCATAAGTCTAAGGGCAAAACTGAAGGAAGAACAAAAGCTCTGCTGACTCTGTTAACAAGTCTGTAGGAAATGTTGAGCATCCTCAGAAAAGTATTGATCCTCAAAACATCCAGGCTGGTCTTTAGCGAATTGACCGTTTTGATTGTAAAGTTTGTTAGACAGTTATGCTTGAAGGTTTGTCAACCCTTTAGAATTGTCTATATTTCTGCATAAATATGACCAAAAAAAATCAAATTTTTACAGATCTCTTATAAGATCTCTTAATAAAATACAAAGTGACAAAAATGTTATACTTGGCAATTTTTTATTGAAGAAAGTGGTCTAGTATTACACATGTCAGTGGCAAAAATATGTGAATATTTTGCTTTCAGTATTTGCTGTGACCTCCTTGTGCAGCAACAACTGCAACTACACGTTTCCGGTAACTTGATCAGTCTTGTTCAGTCTGGAGGAATTTTAGCCCATTCCTCTGTACAGAAAGAATCGGATGTTGTTGGGTTTCTTCACATGAATGCTTTAAGTCATTCCTCAACATTTCCACTGGTTTAATATCAGGATTTTGACATAGCCATTTTAAAAATGTACGTTATTCATCTTTAAAAAATTTTGATAGAACAAGAAAGTGGGTCATGTCTTGCTGCATGACCCACTTTCTCTTGAGCTTCAGCTCAGACGGATGGACAGATTTTCTGACATTTTCTTTTAGAATTCATTTGTATAATTCAAAATGTACTATTCTATCTTTGATGGTAAGCTATCCTGGCTTGGGTGCGGCAAAACAGACCCAAACCATGATACTACCACCACCATGTTTCATAGATGGAATAAGGTTATTTTGCTGGAATGCAGTGTTTTCTAGAACACTTTTCATTTAAACCAAAGGGCTCTTCTTTGCTCTTATCTGTCCACAAAGCATTTCCAGTAGCCGTCTGGCTTGGCCATGCATACCATTGCTGTTCAGTGTTCTAACATTAGCCATTCCAAGAGGCCTTTGAGTTGAGTAGAGGTTACTCTGGGTTCCTTTTGAGGGTTCACAGACTATTACACATGTTCCTCTTAGGAGCGATCTTTGGTGATCGACTGCTAGGGAGGGTAGCAGTGGTATCAAATGTCCTCAATTTGTATACAATCTGTCTGACTGGGTTAGTCCAAACTCTATCATTCATTTTAATGGCAGTCCCATATTGTTTTTTTAACCAGCCTGATGAGCATCAACAACTCTTTTTCTGAAATTCACAGAAATATATTTTATGCTATTGTAGAGTTCTATAAATGTGTTGTGAAGACCAAACTAAGTTCTTTATTTAAAATCTAGGCACTCACTCACACCTTGAGATATCTCATAGATTGAAAACACTTGGCTTTGATTTCACATCCAAATGAACTGCTAAGTCTTGAGGTTCACATACTTTTGCCACTCCCAGATATGCAATATTAAGGGACCATGTAACATTTTTCTCTTTCCTAAAATTATGTTCTCTGTATCTACTTTTAGGACTTGTTGGATGGTTTAGATGATGTTTTATGTAGAAATAGAAAAAATAAAGGTTCACAAACTAAAGTAAGCTAGAGACCAGCATTTATTCATCTTTCACCACAGTAATCATGGATTACTGTCTACAAAAAGGATGCTTAAACATACTAGACAGACCAAATCGGAGCGGCATTGAAAATAGAACATTGTATTTACTGTAGATGCTTTTCATGAATATAAACCAATATACAAGGTAGCAGAATTACTATAATATTATAAATTGCAAAAGACCTTTTGAGCGAAATAGTTTTCTGGTAAAGATCAATCAGTAAATTTGAATCTTACTCCCATTATTTGTGTTACTTGTTATGAGAAAACACATTGCTTTTTTTTTTTGTTTGTTTATAGTCTTCTATAATTTACAGACCACTAAATCAAGAGCTGTCAGTAACCTGTAAACCTGTAAGCTTTGCTTAAAACTGAGGTGGCAATCGTTATTTGTAATAACTGCTTTAATGAATGTTACCATGTGACATTAAAAGTCTTAACTATTTTGATTATTTATCTCAAAGATTAATGTCAGTGTATTTTAGGATAATGAAATGTAATAAAAAAAAAATCCTATTGTGAGAATTGCTGTTTACCTGTCTTGTTTTATTAACACCATTATTACAACTTTCACCCAGGAAACCTTGTCTCATTTTTCTCCAGCTCCAAATGCTGGAGCAAAAAGTATATTTCTGATTTTAGAAACTTTTTTTTATCAGTCAGAAAGAAGATGATGTCTATATGTGTGCCAGTGTCGTTTTACGTGTTGTTAATGAACATACCATACCAGTAGCTATTCAGGCTGTAGTTGAGTTTATGTCTTAAACATGGCCTACAGCTAATAACCTGAAGTACTCAATAAAGCCACACCTGAGTGTGATTATGGGGATTTTGGTATATCCATGTACAATTCATTAGAACAAGGGCATAAGAGTGTGTATTCATATGTCATTTTTCTTCACAGTCTTACTGACAGCCAAGCCATATTTCAGTAGCGTTGCTGTTTTTCCAAAGAACTGTATGTGTTACTCTAGGTCGTTGACCCACTTCACCTGTATTTTGTTGTGGTACCAACAATTGGCCATCATATAGAGTCACAAAATGATCTAGTTGTGTATCTCAATATATCAATTATATTACATTAGTTAGACAATAATAAAAATAAACATTTCAATTAATCAATTAATCAAAATACTTTCCAATATAATAATTATATTGATCAAACATAAGATAAAAATGCCTAACAGTTATTATGACTTTTCAGTACATATGCAGTGTAATCAACTATGTTGATATTTATATCTGATAATGTTTTAATCCTGTCAGGGTGCTCTGCCTTTATTATTCCGGGAGAAATTACATGATGTAATCAGGGGAGCTACATTTGTGACGTCAGATCACCCCACTCGGTCTCTGCGCTCCTATTGGTCAGTTTCTCTGGTTCTACGGGCGGAGCCGGCCCTACAGATCAGACAAACCTGAGAGTGCAAGTCCTGCCCCTAGCGAGCGCTGATTGGCTGACAGAGACATGCCCACCGGTGACATCATGGTGCTTGTTGCTGTGTGAGAAACAAGCAGGTACTTTTTGTAAACAACAGAATTAGCTCAAATTATTATTGTTGTTGTTACTATTATTTTATTATTGTTTCACAATTCATTTGATAATTAATCTCTCACACTTATATTTACATGTTTTCAGAATACTGTGTCCCTTTGATTTCATAAACTATTATGAATACTTTTTATATTAATAACCTGTTAGCTGTGCTTTCTTTAAAAGTTTTAGGGAGTATCTCACACTTGATTTCGACGTATTATGTGGAGAAATGTATAAGCTGCAGACAAACAAAAGATGAAAGAGAATGCAGCTTTGGCTCAAAGACACTATAATCACAAAAGTATAGGTACACCTAGGTTTGTGCTAGACTGCTTACTTCCGGTGAAGGACAATCTTACTGCTTCAGCATACTAAAATATTCTGCACAACACCATGCTTCCAACTTTGTGGACACAGTTTGGGTAAGACCCTTTTCTATTGCACAGTACACCACAGTGCACAAAGAAAGGTCCATAAAGACATGGTTGGATGAGTTCGGTGTGGAAGAAATTGGCCTGACCCGCACAGAGACACTGATCTTGAGCCCCTCCAACACCTTTGGGGTGAATTGGAACGGAGATTGCAAGCCAGGCCTTGTCATCCATCATCAGTGCCCGAAACTCTACAGAATAAATGGGCACACATTGTCTACAGAAAGGTTTCGTGGAAAGTATTTTAAGAAGAGTGGTAGCTGTTATAGCTGCAAAATGAGGCCAACTCCATATTAAATTCTGTTTTTGAATGGAATGTATTGCGTGGTGTAATAGGCAAGCGTACGTGAAGTGTGTATCCAGCTAACTTTTGAATTATACCTATGTAAGGACTATGGGCAACCTTCTAAATAAAATGCGTAGAGAAATATCTTTCCTGCCACACAAAAGAGAACAACAGCAAAGAACTTTAAGTGTAATGGGCAGGCGTCCCAATACTTTCGTTCACTTAAACCGTTTCCACCGTCTTTGCGGACCACTCGCTGACAGTATGCAGGGGCGAAACGGCGCGCTCTGATTGGCTGGAAGGAATGTCAATCACAGCTGCCCGGCCCCCCCGATAGCGTGGTACTGGCACAGCCGAAGTGTTTAGACAAGTTTGTCCTATGCTACAGGAGGGTAATGGCAGCTAGCAGGTAGTTCACAACAAAAGTTGGATTTCTTTTGCAAGTCAACAAATGTCCCCTCACATTTACTCGACTCTGAACTGCGAGAAGTTGGGACTTCACATGGAATAGCGTTTTTTTTTTTCATCCTCTGTCGGATCCACTATTCTAGTCAGCTAACAAGCAAGCTCTGAGGCTAATTTTGTTTTGTGGGAGGAAAAATGAATAACTTGTCGTTTGACGACCCTTCACTGGATAACTTGGACCCAAGTTTATCCTTGAATGATCCCAGTGACATCGACACGGCTCTTCTGAGCGACATTGATGGTAAGAGGAAACTCTTAACCTTGTAGGTTACTTTGCCAGTGCTTTATTTGTGTTATGTTTTCTTTAGAATATGCTTCTGAGTGGATACTGTGGCGACCACAAAATGCAAACCTAAAATACTGTTTAAACGAGATGTTCATGCACTAGCACACTCTGCACGACCTAAAAAGACCCAGAGAGGTGAAGAAGAGTGTGTAGGCATGGTGGAGTGGGTGCAGAATAGTGGCAGGGGTGATCTGTGTGGTGGAATGGGTGCAGAAGAGTGGCAGGAGTGTTCTTTGAAATGGAAAGTGTACACAACAGCGGTTGCGTGGCTGTGTTGGATGGCACTGTAACACTGGCACTGACTGAAAAGACAGGGAGCAGAGCTGGATGTGGCAGAGTTGAAAATGTTCAGATTTGCATTGGGCGAAACGAGGATGGGCAGGGTCAGGAATGGGTTTATCAGAGGGAGAGCTCAAGTTGGACCTCATGGGGAAAAAGTCAGAGATGAGAGAGCTTGGTTTGGAAATGTGCTGATGAGAGACTCTGAGTGTCTTAGGGAAAGGATGCTGAAGATGGAGCTTCCAAGGAAGAGTAAGGCCTAGTAGGTGCTTTATGGATGTGGTGGGAGGACATGCAGGCAAGAGGTGTGAAACTGCTGTTGCCATGTGTAGAACATGTTTTTAACACAGAAGCACTATTGGTGTGTGTGGGAGAGAGTGAGATGACGCTAAGTCTAAAGTAACCGGGCACCCAGCCACTCACATGATAAATATTCTCAGAAGAAGTTTAAAACAAATTCTGATGCACTTTTAATAGTAAAATGAATTTAAATTGAGCCTCCCCGTCTCCATTGTCTTGTGTGAGATGCGGTCGTAGTGCCCCGCCCCCTCGAACTCGGACAACACAGGCGTCATCAGAGGTTACTATCGTTCATTCCTCTGCAGCCAGAGAGACCTCGAACCCAGTGGCCTCCTAACGATATAAAACATGCATTTTCAGCTTCTAAGCTGGTTTAATTATGGTATATGGTTTAAATATGGTATAAAAATGATACTACAGTATACTATATTGTAATATTACACAATCATTCATTTTCAGCTTCTGCGATCTGTCTTTCTCTGCTCAACATAATTAGAGAAAAGGGAAGGATTTAGGTAAAAATGTCATGCTACATATATGTAATGCTGATATATTTTACCATTTACCACACACATTACATGTAATAATATTGCATTACAATATTTTATAATAATTATAATAATGATAATAACAATTATATAATAATAACAATACCATACATTATATTACCATATAATACAAAATATATTACAATATAAGGTGTCGTGAACATGTTTACTTTACGCACAATCATACTTTTCACAGTTAAATTTTGGATTGAAAAATTATGTAAAAAGTGGTCCTATGTAACTGAAAACCGTTTAACTCCTGAGTAACCGAGAATAACCCCGTGCTGCTGTGTGACCGAGAGTAACCTCCCCTCTCGCGCTGCTCCGCGCGCTGCGCCCGCATAGCAAGGCGCGCGCGCTGCCTCTGATTGGTCGAGAGAGATCACCTCATACAAAACACTGCTTTACAAATTCTGCACTGCCCTGTTTGTGCACAAACACAGGGAACCTGTATCTGGTGACGGAGCACATGTTAAATAAATGTACACATTTATTTTTTAATCTTAGTTTTCCAAATTAATAGGGCAATGATAACTAATAAATAGGACAATGAGAACTATAGCTTTAAATATGAAGTCAGAACCTCATATAAGAAATATGATGGCCCATATGTTGGCCATCCTACATAACCTGCAGCTTCAATGCTGTTATCTCATTTTAATGTTCACATTAGGTGGAAGAAAGCTTCATTGTGAGGGCTCTGAAATGCCTCGGCAGTGGTGAGCCCTGCATTTAAAGGAATTCCTCCTCAGAGTGCTGGGGCTGTGTGGAAGAGAAAAGAAAAGCTAATGAGCTCACCCAGACTGCCTTTGTGCCCTTGCTGGAAACTGGTTGGGCTGAATATGAAATCCTCTCCTGTGCTTTTAGCAGTCTGCTCACTGGTGGTGCCCTGCATTGGGCACTACCTGCCAGTAAATTTTGGTTCACATCGCAGTAGCTTTGCGCAAATGTTTGCTTGGAAGTTTTAAGCATAGGCTTCATAGAAAACATCTAACTTTGGGTTGTCAATGAAGGCATGTAGTTGTATAAAATAGACCTTGTTTTACCGGTTCCAGCTTGGTTATTCGTTTCAGGATCATATTCTTTTCGGGAGCCACTCTTAGCAAGTATTGAGTTGTCAAGATGTGTGACTTCTATATATGTATAAACATAAAAACTCTCAATGACTTCTTCTGCTCTCCCTTGTTTCCCAGACATGCTCCAGCTCATCCACAATCAGGACATGGAGTTCGGCGGCCTGTTTGACCACGCTCCGTTTCCAGCCCCTCCAACTCCTGTGCAAGACCTTACAGCCCTACCTCCCTCCAGCTCGACTCCCTCTTCTACCACCACTGCCACCACCTCCTCCATCCTCAGTAGCAGCCCCCACTTGGATGCTCTGCTAGGCCCACCCATTACCCGCAGCTCCTCTACCCCTGACAAGGTCTTCCAACCCCCTACTTTCCAGCAGTCCCCACTGGCCCAGGTGACCCCCACACCTGCGGCTCCACGACAGCAGCCAGCCTCTCTGCAGACCAGCCAACCCAAAGCTCAGCCCACTCTACCTGCCCTTCACCCTTCCAGCCAGACTGCCCAGAGTCTCGTTTCATCGCCTGTCAAGAGCCCAGTGTTCAGCTCCAGTCCGCAGGCCCCCCAGCAGCAGCAGCCTGTCGCTAACTACCCAAACCAGAATGGATACACTGGTAGGGAGTGATACACTTTTTTAAGCATGTTTGATGGAATTAAAGTAAAAAATTCTGATATAAGATGCTCCTAGCAAATAATTGTGAAAATCAAAAGTGTAAATGAGTTTCACTCTGAAATGAGAACAGTGCAGCAAGAAAATTCCTATTGCACACAAACCACAAGCTATCTTATCGTGTTTTAAATTAAATTACAGCACATAATAGACACTTAATTTAAGCCGGTGGGGCAATTAAGCAATTAGCATATCGTAATCTTAGTGATTTGACATGGTTTTATGGCTCTGTTCAAACATGGTATAGTTTAAACCCAGTCTTGTGACCCTTCCCCTACTTCTCTTAATAGCAATAAATGTCGCAGTCTGTGCACCATGTGAGACTCAGGTTCTGTAATGAGAATGAACAGGAGTAATAAGCTGTTTGTCCAGTGAATATATACAAACATTTAGTTATGTACTCCTTGCTGGCCTGTTAACTTCAGCTAAATGTGCAGCTGTATTAATAAATGAACAATTCTCACACTCTGTAATCACTATGGAAGTGTGATTTCATTTTGTCCTTTATTATTTGTCCTTTATTATTATTATAATTTTGTTATTTATTATTATTTATTATTTGTCCTTTATTATAGCTTGTTCTCCAGTTAGCTGTATTGTTGCAGGGGATACTAGTGGTGGAGTCAAATGGTGAAACTGACAATAGGAGTGATTGGATATGAGAGATGGTGCACTGTTGTTGTTTAAATAGCATGATTGCACCCTTCGCATTTGACATGTAAATATTAGCTGGCCTGTCAATCAAATCACATCGTCACCTGTGTCTGTACAGACAGGTCTTTAGGTCAGTATCAAAAGACCATATGTTATGGCATTTATGGACTGGACCATTGCTTTCTAAGTTTTTATGTGAGACCTGAGTGACACCAGTAGGCCAAAGGTGATCTTTCATTGAGAAAGTGGTACAGCACGATACGGGAGCAGGTCAAAGTACACAGCACACGTAGCACATCAAATGAGTGATTCATACTACTTCATAGGAGTATCCTCATTTTTCTCAGTGACATCATTTGGCTTATGAAAATGGTGTATGTTCTAAGTAAGACATATGAAACAGGACAAGGGGAAATTACTGTGACATTTTCTTAAACATTCAAGGCCTGTGATTGTCTAAGTGTTACATCATTATTGTGGGCTACTTTCCTGAAATAGTTAGTCTGTGCCACTGACTGGAGCAGGCCAATTGAGATCACTGTGGAAGTTGCCCAAGCAGATGCAACCCACTGGGGCAACTGTCTGTAATACATTTTTATAACCTTTTTCACAGTGGGAATAGCAGTACCACCATATCATCATGTCTATTTGAATGTGTGTTAAATGGGGGCAGTATTGGTATCTTAATGGAATGGGTTAGAATAATAGAATATGGGTAATTCATTTTCGGAATTCTTTTCTGTCAGCCCGGGAGGCATTTGGGCTTTTTAAATAACTGGTGGGACGTCTTCCTGCTAGATTTGCAGAATTTGAGAAATAGATCTTGGACTATATTTCCATGTTTGTTGTCCTGGATGTTCTTAGGTTTACATTTAAAGCACAGAGGCTGAGAGAGTGAAGGCAAAAATGCTGCCTGTGTTGATTTTGAGGTATTTTTGCCTTGTTACAACGTCCACCTATTGATACATCCCTCTAGACCTGAGCTCTAAAGAGCTGTTGGTATCAGTAGCTGAGGAGAATTTTGAGCTTTTCTTGGTCCTAACATCCCCAGTGTCATCTGACAAATGCCATTGGTTTTGGTGGTTGCCTTCAGTAACGACTGTTTTGTGACACTTCTTTAAAATGATGTACAGTGTGGAATTTTTACAGGTTTTGTGTTGTGGTAATTGTTTTTTTTTTCTTTTCATCTTGTTCCCATGCTGAAGAATGTGCCTCTAAAGCCTTTTTTGAATGCCATAAAGAAAAACAAGTGAAATGAGGTCCTTTACATTGTTTGAAATGTTCATGATGAATAGTCTAATAGACATTATCTAAATATATGTAGAAGAAAATAGTCAAGTAAGAACCTTGGGAGGTATTTGGGGTTTGACTATTCACTTGTCCTGGTGTGGACACGTCTACATAATATGTAAATTGTGATTATTTTTGCAGCAGTCACTCAGCAAGGCTCCCCAAAGCCTTTGCCCAGTGTTGCCAGTGTCCCCAGTGTCCCCAACTCTCCACAGAATATTCAGCAAATGACTATCCAAGCTCAGGTTCAGAGCCTTTCCACATCACCTATCCTCACCACCTCCACCAGCCCCGCAACACAGACCATCTCTCCTCATGTTCAGCAAGTTCCTGTAAGTGTGTGTGTATATAATAATGCTATTGTGATATGTACTATTTCATCATTTCTGAAATTGAAGAGGTGAAGAATTGTAATTAACATGCCTGTAACCCTATCTATGTGTGCATGCATGTTGCAGGTCTTGCTGCAGCCTCAGTTCATCAAGGCTGACTCTCTGGTCCTCACGACTCTGAAGCCTGATGCATCTATGGTAACCACAGTGGCGTCTCCATGCATCACTTCTCTGGCTACTTCCACTGCCCCTGTACAGGGCACCTCCCTACAGGTAACGAAACTTTAGCCTCTCTTCTCACTATATCTGCACATCTTTTTGCTTTTACAGTACTGATCAAAAGTTTGGAGACAGCTACTCTCAGAGAAGTTCTCATTATTTCCTTACTTTTTAAAGAGTTACAGAATTATGTCAATAAAAATGTATATTTAGAATTCCTCCCTTTGCACGGATGCAGCTCTATGGTCTTGTGTTTTTCTCTCAAACAGAACATGTTCGATATTCCAATCATTTGTTGGAATGATCTGCTACTAGTTGTTAGGGGGTTGTTTAAAAAGATATCTGTTGTTTAATACATAGGTATCAACTCACTATTTTGTATCAAAAGAAACAAAAGGATCAAAAGGATCATGTGTTCAGACTTGTTTGAGCACTGTAACTGTACCAAGCAACATTCGTCAAATCCCAATACAGTACAGAAATACATTTGGTGGTGTTTGCACAAAAGTACCTAGTGCAATATTCTTATGTATGAACTGTACACCACTATGTTCTATCCCTCAGATTTATTTGACTTTTTTGCAGCAACCTGTCTTTCTCTCAAAGTATGCATTAGGCTTGTGTTTTGTTTATCTCATATTTCTCAGGCTCTGATGAGTGGGGGTACCATCCTGACCACAGTTCCAGTTATGGTGGACACAGAGAAACTTCCCATCAACCGTATAGCCATCAGTGGAAAGCCAGGTGGTCAGATCCACAAGGGAGAGAAACGCACGGCACACAACGCCATCGAGAAGCGCTACCGCTCCTCCATCAATGACAAGATTGTGGAGCTTAAGGACCTTGTGGCTGGGACAGAAGCTAAGGTCTGACTTCCAGTATTTTCTTTAGAGTTTGAAATCAACTCAAACACTTGTTGCAGTGTTGAATTCAGTCATTGCTGATGTGAAAACAGCTACTTCTATTGAGGGACGTGAGATATTTGGGAGTTGACATTATTTTCTTCTCATTGACTTGTCATTGTCACAGTTTCATGCCCTCTGAAGTGAGAAGTTCAAAGTGTGAATAAATCTCTTTCTCTCTCTTTTTTCTAGCTGAATAAGTCAGCTGTGCTGAGGAAAGCCATTGATTACATCCGCTACCTGCAGCAGTCCAACCAAAAGCTCAAGCAGGAGAACATGGCTCTCAAGATGGCCAATCAGAAGAATAGTAAGAAACTGCTTAGCATTCTTGTGCTTTAGGATCACTTGTTAGCTGATTCTTATGTGTACTCAGTTGTAACAGCAAATGAGCAACTTCTGTAACAAGTGATTAATTTATTAATTAGTGCAAACTTGGTTGGTTTAGTGTACTGCTGTGGGGTTTATAGCTCTAAGCTGCTCCTCTCTTGTGTTCAGAGTCTCTGAAGGACCTGGTGGCCATGGATGTGGATGTGAAGAGCGAGCTGCCCACTCCTCCAGCCTCCGATGCTGGCTCACCCTTGCCCAGTGGACCATTCTCACACTGTAGCAGCGACTCAGAGCCAGACAGTCCCATGGGAGATGACAGTAAGGTGAGCATCTGTCATGATCTAATGCATTAGAGTGGTAGTTTCCAACTCTGGTAGATCAACCTGCATATTTAGTTAGTATATCTATAGTTTATTTAGTCTTAAATTATGGTTTATTCTTTCCCCTCTCTTTCTCTGTCAGCCGGTAACCCATGCTGAGAGGTCTGCTGGGGGGATGCTGGACCGCTCTCGAATGGTTTTGTGTGCCTTCACCCTCCTCTTCCTCTCCTTTAACCCATTATCTTCTCTGATGTACGGGAGCCGCAGTAGTGCAGGAGAGGCCATGGCCCCCAATCACCTCGGAACTGGCAGGACCATGCTAGGAATGGAGAGTGCAGGTACTGTTCCATAAAGTGCACAAGATGGGTTGTGATGCCCAATAATGGTCTCCTATTTTTACTCTGTGAGTTTTTCTGAGAACTGAACTGATAATGATATGCAGAAATCCCCAAACTAACGCAGAACCTTCTGTTGTGACTATATATATATTAGTGCTGGGCCGTTAACGCCGTTAATTGCATGGAATCTCCACGATAACGGCGTTAACGCCGATAATTAAAATCCCTCCGCGCCCCTGCCGCCCCCCGAGACAGGTTTCAAACTTCCGTGAACAAGCTCAAAATGAACGAAACGAAAGTGAAACTCAGTCTGGGGTAG
>JBBPCW010000027.1:7849199-7862633 GCA_037974425.1 Phenacogrammus interruptus | reverse complement strand
CTAGTATATGTGGTTTGGTGATGGGGCAACTGGTAGCCTAGTGGTTAGGGCATTTGCCCTGCAATCAGGAGGTTGTGGGTTCGATTCCCAAGACTGCTAATCACCGTCCCCCATACACTGCTGCCTGCTGCTTCACTTGGTGAATGGGTTAAAGCTGATGAATTTAATGCTGTTCACACTGGTGTGTGTGTTCACACATGACACAACTTTCACTTTACGCACCGTACAACTTACTGTGAGCTAATAATGGTGGTTATAAATGAATCATTAATTATGTTCATGTAGCAAGCGCTTTTAAGTGCCTCCTGAATCCTTCATCTACATATTACACTTATAGGACGATTAAGTCAAATAAAGCCAGGAACATACTCCCTGCTCCATGCGGCAGGTACGTGAGCAAAATCAATTTCACAGTTTGTGGCATTCTAATGCAATATAGCAAGGGCCACTGTCGAGCGTATCCCACGCAGAGGCTGAGCAAGAGATTCACACTCGATTCAGGGACATGTCTTCTATCTTGTCTTTTCTTTTTGTCTATAAAGCAATTAAAACAACTCCTCGACTGTCAACATGTTTATTATTCCTGTAGCTACTGGGACGGCAGCAGATCCTCTGTGTGTGCTATGGGTTAGTAACCACCACATTAGTGCAAACACTGAGTCAGTACAGCTATTGGCCATCGTTGGGCACGAGCACGGGGTGTGTTTCTGGCCTAAGTCTCTGAGCAGAAGGTGAGAAGCGGCTCAGTGGCGCTCTGGAGGAGGAGGAGGAAACGTCCAGGGATGTGGCGCCGCTTGTGCCACCGGTGGGCTGGCTGGTACAGACCACGGTGCCTGTCGCCAGCGGCGTGTGGAGGCGAGTGGCGCAGCACCTGCTGCAGAGGTGCGTCTGGATCTGGGGGGTCAGGTGCACACGGGCCCGCGTCATGAATCACTGATTGGAACCTGAGAGGCGCAGCACACAACTCCAACCCCCCCCCCCCACTCTGCCGGACCATTTGCATAAGACGCCTCATTTGCATGCATATGAGGTGAAAGAAAGGACTGGCGTGTGCGATAGACGCTGTCCAGGATTGAAAGGAGGGGGAGCGAGCCAGGGTCGTTCGAGCCTTCACTGCCTTTCTCCCTCACTAGGTTTTGATCTCTTTCATGACCATAGGCAGCGCTGTGCCGAGACCTCCATTAAAATTCTCTCTCCCTCCTCTCTGCATAAGGGAAGGATGGTGACAGAGAGGTGTGTGTGTGTGTGCGCGCGCTCCAGCTGGCTGTTTCAGGGTTGTTCAACTGCAATCCCTCAGTTCAAACACATTGATTCGCTCTGAAGCCTTCATTCCCCCCTGCAGGCTCGACCACAACACCTCCACGGCACTGCACACACACACACACACACACACACACACACACACACACACATAAAACAAACGCCCGCATACTCGCATCTCACATATGAACAAATGCATGCAGACAAAAACACCCCCCCTCCCCCCCCCCCTCCCACGCACCTCCACGAGCGGCCGCAGACACTACACAGGTGCGGTTTAAGGCACAACCTGAGACCAAGAGCAGGTGGCTTTTGCCCCGAGAGGCTTCTGCATCACACTCTGTGTGCACAGTCCGGCGAAGCCTCTCTGTCTTCTGCCTGTTTGGATACATAAATCCGCCCTCTCTCATTGTGTTTCCCTTCTCTTTCTCTTTGTTTGATCTCACTGCCCAGCTGACAGCCCACATCAGCCCGAGAATAATAACCCTACACTCACACACTCACACACACACACACACACACACACACAAACAATACACCCACTCTTTCTCTCTCCTCACCCCCTGCCACACACACACACACACACACAAATTCACTCACACACATCCAAACATACATGCACAAACCTCCCCCTCTGCCTGCAAGCTCTGCAGCCCTGGCTGGAGAGAAAATATTTGTGTGTTTGTGTGTTTGCGCGCTTGTGCACGCGAATGAGTGCAGAACTCCATCAGTCACGCGGGGGCTGTGCTCTGGTAGCAGAAGGCAGTCTCAGACTCCCTCTCTCTCTCTCGCTCTCTCTCACTCACTCACTCTCTCTTGCGCTCTAGCACTCCCTCTCTCTCTCTCTCTCTAGCACTCTCTGTCTGTCCTTCAATCTCTCTGTCTCTCTCCACTCTCTCTCTTTCTTTCTCTCTCTGTCTATCTGTCTGTCTGTCTCTCTCTCTCTGTCTCTCTTCAGTCTCTCTGTCTTTCTCTCGCTCTCTGTCTGTCTCTTGCTCTCTCATGCTCCCTCTCTTTTCCTTCAGTCTCTCTGTCTGTCTCTCTCTTCCTCTCTCTGTCTCTCTCTTCCTTTATTCTTTCTCACCCCCTCTCCTCTTTCTCTCTCTCTCCGTCTCTCTCTCACACACACCCTCTCTTTCTGTCTGCCTGTCTCTCTCTCTCTCTGACTCTCTCTCTCTCCCTCTCCCTTTCTCTTTCTCTCTCCTGCGTTTATTAGCACCCCATCGCCGCCAAAATCACTCCTCATCTGCTCTCGCTGCAATTAGGCTCCCGCTGCCGTGGGGCCCGCGCTCGACAGTGTGTCATACCGATGCCCTTCCCGTTCTGTTCTGTACAACGCTGGACACACACACACACACACACACACACACACACACACACTGCAGCAGCAGCATCCTCCTCCTCCCCCCAGATAACCCCTCCACATCTGTTGCCTCACACACGGCGAGACCACGGGATCTCCAAATCGGACTCTCACTCTCTTTACTGGACAGCGGCGCTATCATGAGCTCCGTTACATCAGAGCAACGTTTAACGCACAGCCACTAATGAGCTGTGAGAGACTGAACTCGCAGAATATTCGAGAAGAGAGAGAGAGAGAGAGAGAGAGAGAGAGAGAGAGAGAGAGAGAGAGACAGAGACAGAGAATAAATGCAGTCTGCTTGTTCATGCTGTTGGGGGATGTGTGTGTGTGTGTGTGTGTTGTGTATATGAAATAGGACAGCAGTGAGGAGGATGAGGACAGGACTAAAGCTCCTGAGGGAGAACCTGCCGTGGAGTGGACCTGTTATTTTTAGGGGGTGACTCTGACTGTAACCTCACAGAGAGAGAGAGAGAGAGAGAGAGAGAGAGAGAGAGAGAGAGAGAGAGAGAGAGAGAGAGAGAGAGAGAGAGAATGAAGGAAAAGAGATGGGGAGAGAGAGACAGAGATAAGCAGAGAGAAAAGCAAAAGAGAGAAACAGGCCAGAAAACAGAAAGCAAGAAGGAGGAAGAAAGGTGGGGGAAGAGCAAATAGAAAGAGAAACGGGTCAGAAAACTGAAGGAGAGAAAGAAGAGAGACTCAATAGAGAAAGAGACCGAGGAAATTAGAGATGAGAAAGGAAAAGAGAAAAAACAAGAAAGAAGGAAGCAAAAGAGACAAAACAGAGGGAAGAGCAAGATAAAGGATGAGAGAAAAACAGAAAATGAATTGGGGAGAGAGAGAGAAAGGGGGGGGGGGAGAGACAGAAAGGGAAAGAGCAGGAAGGGATAAAACCAAAAGCAGGGAGCAAGAATGAGAGATATGGGATGAAGGGGGTGTTTTAGGTCATGTGACTCAGGGTCACATCAATACTAAGCATGTTTTTGTTGTGTTTTTTGTGTGTTTGTGAGTAATTCTGGCCAAACCAGCGTGAAACAGAAACACACTCGGCTGCACGAGCATTTTAGTGCGATTATCATCACCCTGCCAGTGCTCTGCATACGGTCTGAGGCAAAACAGCGCACGCGCAGTCCACTGTCTCCTGGTGTCTGTATAACACACCTCCATCTGCCCCCTTTCTCTTTTCCTTATTTCTCTCTCTCTTTCTTTTCCTCCATTCTCTCTCTTTCTCTCTTTTCCTTCATTCTCTCTCTTCCTTTTCCTTCATTCTCTCTCTTTCCCTTCATTCTTTCTCTCTTTTATTCTCCCTTTCTTTTCCTTCATTCTCTCTTTTCATTCAGTCTCTCTGCCTCTCTTTTGCTTTCTTCTCTCTCCCCCTCTCTCTTCCTTCATTCTCTCCATCTCTTTTCCTTTGTTCTGTATTGCTCTCTTTCCCTTCATTCTCTGTCTTTCTTGTCCCTCTCACTCCCTCTCATTTCTTTCCTTCTCACATTTTTCCTTTATTCTCCCCCTCTTCTCCTTCATTTTCTCTCTTTCCATTATGGTCTTTCCCTTCATTCTCTCTCTTTCCATCACTGTTTTTCCTTCATTCTCTCTCTTCCATCACTGTCTTTCCCTTCATTCTCTTTCTCGTTCTTTTTCTCTCTTGCTCTCTCCCTTTTTCTTCACTCTCTCCCCTATCTCTCTCTCTCTCCTTTTATACAGCACGTATTTTTGGTGGATGACGTCAGCGCTGGCCCCTCCCTCCCCCGGTCTGTTCGCTCTGTCACAATAATCGGCGCGTTTATGCCGTTAGCGGGCGCGTGCGCACACTCCGCGTCGAATTAAGGCCCGCGCAGCGGTGGCAGGGATCGATCGTCTCTCTCTCTCTTTTCTTCCCCTCTCTCTCTAGCTTTCTCTCACTTCCTTCTCCCTCCTTCCTTCTCTCTCTCTCTTCCTTTATTCTTCTTTTCTTTTCTCTCTCTCTCTCTCTCTCGCTTCCCTCATTCTCTTTTTCTTCATTCTCTCTCTCTCTCTCTCTCTCTCACTGTCTTTCTCGCTTCCTTCTCCCCCTCTCTCTTTCTCGCTTCCTTCTCTCTCTCTCTCTCTCTCTCTCTCTCTCTTCATTGATTCTTCTTTTCTTCTCTCTCTCTCTCTCTCTTTCTCGCTTCCTTCATTCTCATTTTCTTCATTCTCTCTCTCACTCACTCACTCACTCACTCACTCTGTCTTTCTCGCTTCATTCTCTCTCTCTCGCTCTCTTCATTCTCTCTCTCTCTCTCTCTCTCTCTCTCTCTCTCTCTCTCTCTCTCTCTGTTCTAGTAGCAGGGGGTCGATGGCGGTGGTGGCGGTGCTTTGCGGCTTGAGCACGCGCCCGCTCCCGCGCCGGCCGGAGATAAACAAGCGTGCCCGCGTCTCCGGGGAAGTAACCATGGCAACCGGCGAGCTCGTTTCGTGGCGCGTGTCCTAGAGGCGGTGCGGTAACAGGATTCAAGGCCAGTGTCACCCTCTGTTTTCGCTCAGAGAGAGAGAGAGACAGACAGACAGAGACAGAGAGAGAGAGAATGAAGGAAGAGAGAAAGAGACAGAAAGAATGAAGGAAGGGAGAAACAGAATGGAGGAAGAGAGACAGAGAGAGAGAAACACACAAGGCCAAGAAAACAAACGCTGCCCATTAAGCAAGTGACATCAAGTGCCTGGGAAATGGTGAGCATTAAACACACAAAACAACAAACAAGTCAAAACAAATAAACAAACAAACAAAACACCTTACATGCAGTTACACTGGAGTGACTACTTGTGAGTGAGGCCCACACGCACTATATAGGTGCAGTTATAGACTGCAGCCCATCTGTTGTCATGCATAATTTGTCAGTCCCTCTAGCCTCTGCTCGGTTGTTATAGAACTGTTGTTGACCACATATTGTGCAGATGGCAGACTTTTCTCAGCACAGCAACGACACCGACGTGTCACTGTTCACTGGTCTACCATGCCAGAATATCCAGCCAAGATGGTCAGACCAGTAAGCGTGGCCACTACAAACTGTGCTGTGCGTAGACTTAGGTTTGGCCTCTGTTCCTATCGGTTTACCAGCAGGGTGGACCCCTACGCAGGGACAAGCACTTTTTCTGAAATGCGATTCCAACCCCCCTGCACCCCCACGTAGATTTTGTCAGATTAAAATAATACTACATTTGGTTTCTCCATCCCAGAACACCCCCACCCCCATACGGCAGGCGTTTCCAATAAAATGGCTCACCATTATCTTTCTTGGCTGTGCTGAAAAAGAACAGTGCTTAATGCTAACCCTTTATTTTCTATCAGCTACAACGTGTGCCTTTATATGGTAAGACTCTCTGGCTTAATATGTTCAAAGCAGGTTGTGTGCACTTTCTCTCACTCTCTTTTCCTCTCCGCAATCAATCTCCGGAGGAAAAAAAACACGGTGGAGCTTTTTTGAGAGTCGGTCTGAGAGAGCTGTCAGGGTGATAGTCCGACCAGCCGCCTAATGGACGGACCCCGAGCCATCGGAGAGCGCTTCGTCCTCATCAGTGAGAAAATTGAGAGACAGGATGTATAGAGCGGCAGAGATAGAGAGATGAGGGCAGAAGAGGGGTCTAGGATGGGGTGGGGAGAAGGGGGGGTATAGAGAAAAGCAGGATAGAAATTAGGTGGCAGAGGAGAGAGGAGAACCTGAGAGAGAGAGGGAGAGAGAGAGAGAGGGAGAGAGAGATTGTAAATTCATGGCTGGTGTTGCGGAAGCTGCAATCCTTATCAATGCATCTGTCCATCCATCCGAGCAGCACAGCCTCATCTCCCCTGTGATCTCTCACTTTCTCTCTCTCTTTCACTAACCCTCCTCCTTTAACCCCCCCACCCCCACCCCCTCACCCCATAATGTCTGGAGGTAGAGGGTGACAGTGGATCACTAATACAGCAGGCAGCAGCTCAGAGGGAGGCTATAAAGCAGCCCACAGCGTCTGCACTCGGACACGTCTGAACCGTGGCCTTGATAGAAGCCTCCTATAACAGAGCTACTCTTATTAACACACACCGAGACTAATGCCACCATTATTAGCCCGCTTGAGTCACCCATTCTCAGCTTTTTTTTTTTTTTACTGCCTCCCACAGTAAAGCTCTCAGTTGCTATAAATGATGCTGGCAGAGGACGAGCGGAAATGTCCCGTTTTGAATTAGAGCTAATAACGTATTCATTGCGACCGAGGATTCTCTGACATTGATACTTATTCGCCTGTTTGTGCCACGAATGCATTCATTCTTAGCTTCTGTGGCAAAGTTGGACGAGCTGGTTGCTGAAAATCCCATTCAGCATAATTACAATCTGTAGAACACAACAAAACCTTTGTCAATTTAGAGTATTAATTCATTCAACAAACATTTTGATTTGCATTCATTTGAACGGACACACTATCAGGACAACTCCGGTGTAGTTGTGTAAACACACAATTGAGATACAGGACAATGGTTTTGTTTACGTACACACTTATGTCGGGAAAGTGCACAGTGCAAAGAATTCTGCTTCCTTCTTACCTCAAATTCGAGAGCAGGAAGGAAAGTAAGTGTATATGAGCTTGGGGCTAACATGTTAGATTGTGTTTTGCACAGTTATAAAATACTGTATAATGCTGAATGATGCTGAATAATCAAAAAACATGAACACATGAGTGTATGGGACAGAAAAATATATCAAAAGGAGAAACGGCTGTATCGAATCATGGATTTCGTGAATTGTTAAACCCCTCCCGGATATGTATTTGATCTCTGTGGGACAAGTAGCTATGGACATTCTTTTGAGGTTCAAGTTCTCTCCTGATATTTTGAATATGTCAATATTTTGTGTGTGGTAGAATGTCCGTAATGCGTTGATCTGTACAGATACTTAGCCCACATCACTTTGACTTATTCTTTGGAAAATAATATATTTTATGCGGTCTTTCAAACTGTGCTTTTGTACATTTTATAAATGTGATACTTGAACACTTCCTGGAATGTGCATGAATGTACATACAAGAATACAACACAGCAAGTGTGATACTTGGAATAGGGGGTCATTGTTGTTTCCAGTTGTCTAGACTTAGTAGCTACAACCAGTGGTGATGCTAGAGGGCACTTCTGTCCTCTGGTTATGGTAATAAGGTAATATGTGGAATATATGAAATGTAATATAAGCATTCTTGATATATGGCAATGTTGACATGCTCATATTTTGGCGCAGCATTGGCTGAAACCGCTGAAAAAGCCCACAAGCATTGGACTGGATTACTTTTTTTTTTTCCTGTAGTCTGCTCTGGTGTTATGCATTGTTCATGTATTTGTTTTCCTGACCGGGTTGTGCAGTGTGTGGTGGTGAATTATTTCAATCTTAATAATCAATTATATTTTCTTCATAGAACAATTCAATACAGAAGCCCCACTGTTTTTTTTTAATGTGCTCTGAGAAATGTAGTCTCTGCTATAACTCCAAATGTCCAAATCTATGTGCAAATTTCACACCCATGGGACTATTAAGGGGTATCTCATCTCCTAAAAATCCCTCCTGATGAAAAATACAAACATATAACATAAGGAACAATGTTAATCAGTAAAAACGTCACGGACGGTACTAACCTTATTCAACCTAGGTAAGAAATCATTTGTAGGCGGAGCATGGATACATCAATTAATAGCACTCCAAGCCTCCCCTCATCTCTCGGTCTCTGGCTTTGACAATCAGTCCAGACACGGGTAGAGGGAGGGAGGTGTTTATTGACGTCTTTGCGCCTCTACCATTGATGGGAACTGCCGTGTGTGTGTGTGTGTGTGTGTGGAGCACAGTCGCAGCGATGGTGACGGGGATCAGTAATTAACCTTCCCTCGGAGGAGAGAGAACACAAACACGAAGGAGATAAGCTTCAAACCACCCCCATCCCCTACGCTCACACACCCACGCTGTGGCATCGCTGCACTGGCGTCTTCCACTGATGAAGCACACCTGCCCAGAATACTAAGGAGCTCGGCTTTATGTCTACAAGCGCTGCTGTACGACGCCGCTTTGACTAATAGATGTTTTGTAACGGTTATGCTGTGAATCCGGCTGGGTGAGCTGGTCCTGGATCTGAGGGAGAGGGAGGCTAATACGGATATATTTGCGATTATTAGTCTGTAAGGAACAGTAACTAAACACCCTGTGTAATTCTAAGGGATAAGTGAGTTTGGAAAATGGTCAGGAAAAAAGTCATAATCATAATTACTCTTATGTGGTACATAAAAGCAAAGGCAAATGACTTTAGGGAAAACTACGAGTAACACGGAGGATATAAAGCCTTTAACCAGAAATAATATGGAACCTTTTACTCTCTTACACAAAAAAGGTACAGTGCAAACTTCCACAGTACGCCGAGCGCCCCTTTACAGCTCAGTATAGCTCAAAAAATAACCCCAACGACATGGAGCATGACTCATAAAAGTGTGTGTGTGTGTGTGTGTGTGTGTGTGTGTGTATGTGTGACAACAGTTATGCTGGGTCTATCTGGAATGGAGGATCAGGTGTTGTGGAGAAAGAGCTGTGTAAAATTCATTAGCTGAGTGCTGAGGGTGATCTCGGAGGCCGGCTGGATGGAAGCAGCACTGCTGCCATGACCGCTACTGTCCGCCCTGATGTGATGGGAGTGGAGGAGGATGAGGGGATGAGGACGCACCTCTCCTAGTGCAATAGACCACACAGTAATTTTTTTAGAACAGACACAATCTCACAATCTCTTTTTCTTGCTGGACGCAAAAATGACTTTTATTATTTACTGATGGTTTTTAATAGCCTGTAATCTATTTGTCTATTGACATTTTGTTAAAAACGGCCTATTATCAGTGAATTACAGGCATTTTACAGGAGTTTATTGTCAGTGTTTATAAGCCTTGGCTACATTATTAAAGTATACATGTCATGGATGTATCATTTTTCACTAAAAGATTTTGATGTACTGTGTCAACACCATCAAACTCAAAATATTCAAAATACAGAAATTATGTTACAAATTAAGTGAGCCCGTTTGGAATTCAGTGTTTTTGTGATGTCACAAAGCCAGACTCTTTAACAGTCTTCTTCCAGCCTATAGAAGTCTAGCCCCACCCAGTTCATGTTGAAGTTATCAGCAATGTTTTAGCCTGGATTTCTTTTTAATTAGACATGATCCAGGGCAGCCAATCGGAACTAATGTTATTTACATATCAGTCTTAAAGGCATAGCAACAGAACACCATGCGTAATTCTGAGAGACAGAGAGAGTTTGGAGATAGTAGTTTTTGATGATATCATTTGTTTTCATATCAACCATTAACTGAATGTTCGTTTTTCTACAACTTGAATTAACTAAAAATGAAACTATTCGGTTTGACCAGCGTACATCACAGAAAACATAATCCTTGCATATACATAATTGCAGACCACTGGACCAGCATGACTGCTGAAGTGCTCTCACTCATCTGTCTCTCTCACACGAGGGGAGTGAGGTCATCCACATCCTCCTGCTGCGGAGGAGAAGAGTGCGTCTTCCAAATGTGAAACTGTGCACACACAGACACACAAACACACACTCATATCCCTCCCGTTTTCTCTCTCCAGGGGCTTGTTTTTGAGTCGAGGAGGCGGCACGGTGAATGACCTCGTTACTTCATCTCCATATTAAAGTGCAGCCGGTGTCATTGTGCAGTGCAGGCAAAAAAATCAAGAGATTTAATCACTGGAATGGCTCGGAAGACAGACAGACATGGAGACAAGAAAGAGAGAGAGACAGACAGACAGACAGACCTGCAGGGAGACAGAGAGACAGACAGACAGACCTGCAGGGAGACAGAGAGACAGACAGACAGACTTGCAGAGAGACAGACAGACGGACCTCCAGCGAGACAGAGAGACGGACCTGCAGAGAGACAGACAGACAGACCTGCAGAGAGACAGACAGACGGACTTTCAGGGAGACAGAGAGACAGACAGACAGACATGCAGGGAGATCATACTGAGATATGTGCCCCGATGCAGATGATGTAATGTATCATCCATAAAACTGATATTTCTGCAGTTTCCCCCTCTTTCTGCAAATCACTTTTCAAAGAATGGGTCAAGCGGAGAGATCAAGGAAAATAGGGACAAAAGCCCCAAACATCACGTTTTACACTCGAGAGGCAATCAGACGCCGCAATCCGGGGTGATAACATCTCCAGTGGACTGAGAAACTGAGGGGGGAGAGAATGCAATAAAGAGAGAAGGGAAGAGTGAGTGCCATGGAGGGGTGGGGGGTGGGCGGTGGTGGGCGGGGGCAGGGGAGGTGTAAACAGTAATGCACTGGCTACACAAACACCATATCCAGTGCAGCACTGGAGCTCTGCAAGATGTGTTCCACAATCTAATAGTCCACCACCCCTCCCCCCATCTAATCTAAGAAAATTCCAGTAACTCAATAGTGTGTGTCTATATCTAATATATATTTATTTTATTTTTTACCAATTACTGCTTCCCCTTCAATAGCTAGAAGATTTCGTTATCGATGCGAAAAAGGCTATATGTAAAATAAAATAACAAGCCCCAACAAAGGAAAGCTGTATTTGTACCTGTATTTGCTTGTGCTGTGTGTGGTTTGTCTTCTTCGTAATTTACACACATAAGAAGATATGGCAATGTTCTTATCCCAGCAACACTGCTGCCTGGACCAGTGGTGGTAGGAGGAAGAACAGACAGTGTGTGTGTGTGTGTGTGTGTGTGTGTGTGGTGTGGGGGTGTTCAGTCTTCAGTCTTGGCTGTGGGAATCAGTGATGGGGAAAATGGGGGGAGGCGAGGGCACTAATGGCCGAGAGAGACGCAGCTGGCTAAAGACACTGAAGGACAGAGCAAAATGACAGAGAGCGCAAGACAGACAGCGCGCGTGTGAGAGAGAGAGAGAGAGAGAGAGAGGTGAAACGATGTAATCTTCATGTTCCGTGTGCTTTTGAGTACATGCCATCGTTCTAGGCTCCAAAAAGCAGTTCGCGCTGGCAGCCCTGTTTGTGTCAATGGAAGACCTCTGCAGAGGAGAAAGCCGCCACATTACGCCTCTTAAATGACATAATTAAAGCGAAAGTCAGAGTATAACGAAGCGTGAAATCCTCAAATCCTAATGAGAGCACTGAGATTGAGCTGTCTCTCTCTTTCTCACACACACAGCCACACACATGCAAAAAACACACCACGCGCCAAAACGTACACCCCAATAATAGCAAGCGATTATCTTCGCATGTATTCACCAGAAAAAACCCAACGAACCCCCATATATGAATGGCAGCCTATTATCCATACACACCAGTCATAGACTAGCAAGGGTCTGCAGTCTCTGCACGGCATGAAGCGTCCTCAGCCGCAACTGCGATGCCCTCATAAATTCCTAATGATTCGAAGCCAGCAGTTGACATCTTTGCATTAGAATAACTACTATTTGCATGAATTGGGCGTAAAAACAACGCTAAGTGATGAACCGCAGTTGTCTAATGCCCTGCTGCTCAACACGGAGCCAGTCGAGTCCCCTTTTCGCACTCTGCAGCAAAAGAGCAGGCTGATAAATCATTCTATTTTTCATTGATGTTTCCTAACAGATGCTGCTTCGCTCATAAACAAACCACATCCTCACAATTTCAACGAGGGGCAAGCTGCCGGCGTATCCCAACCCTTCCGCCTTGTTCTTTTCCACCTGTTCATACCAGGAATCTACGCAAGGCGTCAAGGCAGTCCTCACTTATTAAATAAATAGACGTTTTCCGTAGGCGAATGATGGGCAGCAGGCTTGTATGAGGCAAAGTCTTTAATGACGGAGCGATAAAAAGAAACGCTCCTAAGTAATTATAGGATTCTGGGACAAACTTGGTGACGGACCTTTAGGTGGAGGTTCTTTCACTGTTCCCTTAGATTACAGTCATTAATGGTTCTTTAGGGAACTAACAGTTGTTCTTCTATGACAGCATCATTTTGGCAGTGTTATTCTGAAGGGTGTAGACCTCGGATAAGACTGAACTGACACACACCTGATTTCAGCAGGAGCTCGCAGATCTCTCAAAGCTCTTTGCCAAATTTTGCTGATGTTCCAAAATGTCCTTCCAACTGTGTCTCATGCTGCATATCGGGTTATCGGGTTACCTCTGATAAAGCAGCGCATGGACTCCGCACAAGAAACTGATGAAACTTTGCAACTGAGACATTCTCAAGGAGACAAAGGTCCAAGGCAGCTCTATTTCCGGGCATTTAAAAATGAGGTGGATTTATTTCTTAGGCTCCAAAGCCACTGTGAAATTAAAAAGCCATTAGAAAGCTAACTGACAGCACCACCACAGTCAAACTCATGTTGCTCATAAAGCAGCTTCACAACAGTCCCTGCCCTTGGCCTGCCTTAGAAAATCCATTAAATCCTACAAAAACAAGATAAAGCAAGTTTGACTGATTGTGAGCAGTCAGAATCAGTCGCACTTCGGAAAGTACAATAAATGTATAATTTAGCTTCCAAATCAGACAAGTAACTTCGTGGCAGACAGATCAGTTTATCGGCCCATTTCATCCCATTTTCATGTCTGAAGCACAATGATAAGGTATTCCGTCATCTAAATGTATATCATTAAAAACAGAACTGTAGGACTGGTGAAGGATCGTTTAAATTTTGCTTTGTAATATTAAACAGTTCCAGGTTTCAGGTTCAGGACCATGCCTGTGCTCGTGGCACTGATCTGATGCACCATAAGGAAAGCTGTCACGGTGGTGGAGGCTAACCCCCCACGACCATGAACTGCCTCTTTGAATGGAGCAGGCTGGAGAACGAGAATCC
>JBBPCW010000027.1:7818724-7829130 GCA_037974425.1 Phenacogrammus interruptus | reverse complement strand
GAACTGTTTGAAATTCAATTAAATAAAGCTTGAAACATTGGGGTGTTCTAAAACTTTTGACCGGTAGTGTATATGTAGAATGTGCCATGTCCCTTCCACTTTAAAATTGGTTCCTATGCCCCTGATTTAAAAAGTCACCATGGCATGCAATTAATCAGCGTAAATGTTTTTAACACATTATTTCTTCTGTGAACTCATCAACCACCTTCAGCCTTGGTTGATAACATAGACCACAGCTGTTGCCGTTATTTCATTAGACACTCTGATATCTATTTACTCCTCTCCCTGCCCCTGTCTTACACTCATCATCTGTGTGCTCCTCTCCGCCTTGCCATACTGTGTCCTCTCACAAAGCCTGGCACCAGCATGACACTGTCTTCGTACTCCATCTTCAACAACACGAAACCTGGGCATCACATGGGCTTATATGAAGTGAAAGTGACCATTTGTCATACGTGAACACACTACTGCACACAGTGTGAACAGCACGAAATTCAACCTCTGCATTTAACCCATTCACCAAATGAAGCAGGGGGCAGCCAGGAACACGGCGCCCGGGGAGCAGTGCGTGGGGACGGTACCTTGCTCAGGGACTTTCTGGTCGCAGGGCAAATGCCCTAACCACTAGGCTACCAGCTGCCATGCTTTGACATGCAGCTGTAACACAAGATTGAGAGCATGTTTCTATCTGTTTCAATTGAACCTCTTCTGAGAACATGTGTTTACATTTCCTTTCAATTTGGAGGGCAAACACTGACACTGGACACTTGCTCCATCGTACATGTATGAAAAAAGTGTAAAGTGATTTGAATGAAATCATGCAATGCACGAGAGCACGGAGGCGAGTGAGAGGTGTTCTGATGGACAGAAATAGAAACTGTTTTGATGAGCTGTCAAGAGTCGGAAGAGAAATGCATCACCACAATGACAAAACGTCTTTAGTTGTGAAATAAATGTCACAACAATGGAAATGCACACGAACACAATGAGAAATGCTGACATATGTGATGAAGCGCGTTACTGATTTCAGAACTGCTTCAAGAGTGAGGATCGCCTCAAAAATGAGTGAGAAAAAAAACGAATTTATTCGACGTGCTAAGGAAGCCTGCACAGCCACCTGGTGGTCAAAACCATGAATTACAACTAATTACAACCGCAAAGATAAGCGGGGCCAGAATGGATTTTGTAAAGCATTAGAGTAACGTCCGGAATACAGTGCAAAGAGTGCAGTGGATACTCTTAAAAAGCTGGCAAACAGGGTTCTTTGTAGCGACCCCATAAAAGAATTGATGATCCTTTATTGCAAAGGAAATGTGTAAGAACCGAATAATGCAAAGCTTCTGTGGCAGTTAATGCTGTTTCTTAGAACCATATGTCAAGCCAGGAACCATTTAGGAGCATTAAGTGCGTCTGCCTGCATCAGCAGTCGTGGTCTGATGCACTTATGTTTTCTCTTTAAGGTCACAGTGACATTGCTGTCTCTCCTGGTAGTCGGCTGAAAGACACACTCCATTCTGAGCAGAGGATAAAGCAGCGGAGTTTGTTTGAGTGATGGAGCGCTTTAGGGATTAGCGCATTAGGGAATGATTTTCCATCAGACTCCTCATGGCTCTGAATATATGGTTTAAGCTTCTGTTTAGCTTTGCTGAACCTCATGGTCAGAGACCACGCTCACTTTGAAACAGCAGGGGTCAGGGGTTAGGGACCCCCCCATTACATTTCTGTTAACTGCCTGCTGCCCTAAAATAAATGGTTTCCAAATAAGCCAAGACCTGCTTGCTTTTTAAATGAAAGGATATGAACTGTCTTTGTGTAAAGTGCAAGTGGATGTATAAAATAACAAAATGTGAAAACACTGACAGTAAAGCAGCATGCTGTATCATGTAGCATGCATCTCAGAAATAACAGGAATAAGAACAAACATGCTGTTAATCACTTACAAATGCTGTAAATGTTCATCCCCCAAAAGAGCAATGATGCTGAGCTTAAAGACTCTTTTATATCAACATATAGCCCTACACTGAACAACATTTCTGATGCACCTTTTTAATGCACGTTTTCCAGGACCTTAGTCACTCAGTATTAAGAGGTCTCATCATTTACAAATCAAGCCCTGCTTCAATCCACACACACTTGTCACACACTGAGCAGTAGGTTAGACTATTAAAGTTTGCTTACAACTTCGTGGACACAGTTTGGGGAAGAAACTTTTCTATTATAGCATGAGTTTGGAGTGGAAGAACTTGCCTGGCCCTCTTGTAATTCTACCCCATAAAGACTCTCTTTTCTTTCTCCCTTGGCTGACTTGAGGGGGATGGGTTCCTGACCTCAACCCCATCCAACACCTTTGGGAGGAACAGAGATTGCAAGCCAGGCCTTCTCGTCCAGCATCAGTGCCTGTCCCGATAACTACTCTACCGAAATAATGGACACAAATTCCCACAGAAACCCCAAACTCTTAAGGAATGCCTTCCAGGAAGAGTGGAAGCAGTTACAGCTGCAAAGGGGGAACCAACTCCATTTTAAAGTCTATGTACTTGAATGCTATGTCATTAAAGTTCCTGATGGTGCAATGTTCAGGTGTCCCAATACTTTTCTCCATATAAGTACACTAGCGGACCAGTACCGTTTTGAGTAAGGAAAAATTATTTCATTAGACTAAACTATTCAAAGAGCAACCACAGCATGGTTAGAAAGGCCGGGGTTCAGGTCTCTGCTGCTGCACGGCACACAAACGGTGTTCAACAACTTCACTTCTTTTATTGCACACCTTTATCATTTTGCAAACAAGTCGTCACAGTAACAATGCATAAGAGAGAGAGAGAAAAAAAAAAACAGAAGCATTTTGACTGTTAAGAACAGCCTCTTGGGTTCTACGTACAGTATTTATAGATATGTACACATACACAATGCAAGAGCAGGGAGATATTCTGGGCCAGATTTGGCCTCCGAAAGCCCACCGTGATCATGCCTTCTCCCTGCTTAGAAGCCCCGCAAACCCCCCAAACCCCCGGGCTTCTGAATCCGGGTCCAGAACCAGGGGGTTCAGAGGTCCATTTGTGACAAATCCCAAAACATTCAAGTATCTCTAGCATTGCACAGGCACTGAGTTTACACAGAAACACACACATACACACGCCTCAACTCTTCCCTTTCTACTGTCATACCTCCCAATGGTAATCAGAAACAGGGGTTTCAGGAGGAAGATTCCAAAAATAACATAAAAGAAAAAGTAACCAAAAAAAAACAAAACAATTTTGCAGAAATGTATCACCCTTAGACATTAATAAATAATAAAGAGAAGCTTTCAAACACAACACACAATTGCACTGAGTGTCTTGCAATAGCTCGATTTTGAAAATAATTCATCTTGCTCTTTAAACAAACAAACAAAAAAGTTGCCGTGTGTCAGTAAAGAGTCTCGTTTGAAGCTGAACGGACAGTCAGCTGCCCCTGTGGAAATGGTAAAGGCACTCTCTTGCCTTTTTTGGCCATAGTTTAGGAGAAAGCCCCTCTCTGAGAACTGAGAACAAAAATCCATCAGCAATATCGGAGAATTTGACACTTTAAGCATGTAAAATCAGCAGAGTAGAACGCTTGTAACGAATGCGGCTTTGAGTGTTTTGACTGCAATGACTATAACTTAAGACTGAAGTATTCAAAAAAATCAATTAACAACTGTAGCGAACAGGCCTTTTGTTTTATTGTACAAAATACACAAAGATATTTTATGTACACTGGGGCGGAATGGATCGTTTCTGCTGGATAATTTCTAAGTGGCAGAATGAGACAAAATCGAGACAGGTGAGTGTGAATGAGGAAATGGATGCCTTCTTGTGAAATGGCCTGCGATGTAATAACAGGGGTCAGAGGTTTGTTTCAAACCATGTACCGTCTTTGATTGGTTCTCTGCGACTGCACCATGGGCCGCGAGAGAGCAGCCACTGAGAGATGATGAGATAGCCTGTGTGCGGTGACAAAAAAGGACACAGAATTACCAAGTGGTGCATCTGAGGGAGCGAGGAAGCTGCCCATGCTGGGGAAACAGGTGCGTTCAGCATGGGGTCGGAGACAGCGGGCGGAACAAAAAACACCAATCAGTGTCATTCTCTGTTCCTCCAGCAAGTCCCTACCAAGTTCCAACCCTTTTGAATAACCCCAAATGAGGCACACACTCCACTGCTGAATATACCAAAATGAAAGATGAGCTCACAAACAAGAAAAAAAAAAAAACCCTCTCGACGTCGGATTGCACAATATCCAATTTAACGAAGTCTCCGTGAAAGGTGCCGAAAGCGACCGGAGGCCAGGAAACCCAAATCAGGTCAGACTCGAAGAGGAGAGGAGTTGAGTAAGAGTCGTCGCAGGAGAAGCACCGCACTGCAGTACTCCTCTTAAAGCTTCAATACGCCCTTATGTAAAAGATCTCACACAGAGCGCCGCAACAGTTGGCTACATACAATATGATCAGCAGCCATAGATATAAGTCTTATACGAACAGGACTACATGAACGGTATTCGTTTCTTTTCTCCCCGCAAACTCCCTCCACCTAATGATTCTCTGTCCCCGTTTCTTTAGTAAAAATCTACTGTACACCACGTAGACTTTTGCACACCTGCTGTACACTCAGGTTACTTAATATACTGAAATGACTCTCCGAGATAAATATGCAAAAGTAATAAATTATTTCTGATAGAACGTAGAATAAAAAGCAGGATGTAACAAAACAGTATGTACTGCAGCTTCCATCACAGATAAGCCTTGGCCTTTGAAGGCAAAAAAAGAACAAGTCCTAAGTATCATTGGTACCATCAAAAGAACTGAAAATGGACCTCTTTTCTGTAATGCTGCAGGTCTAAAGCCTCTCTAAAGAAAAGAACTCCCATGTCTGGTATCTGTGGACATACAACACATGGACACGTATGCAGGGCTGTTCGGTTTGGAGGCGTTTGCAGCAAGTCTCGGAATTCACTGAATTCAAAGCTGTGGCTCGTAGCAGGCGTGTCCTGACAAGCACCGAGGCTGGTGGGCTTCAGGTCCTTCGGCCCCTACTACCTGGCTCTGGGGGCCTGATGGAGGGGAGCAGCGGCAGGCTGGGGCTCCAGGTCGTCCTCTACCACGGTGGAGTAGCCCTCCTTCTCCACGCACTCGGCTAGAACATTAAGGGCGAGGCGCAGGCGGCGGTCCAGAGCCTGCAGGTGTGGCTTGATGAGGATGGGGGCCAGGCGGTCCCGCAGGAGAGATTCCTCCATCAGAAAGCTCAGCTGGTACTCCTCTTTAGCCAGCAGCTGCAGCCGAAGGTAGGTAGACCTCCTCACCCTGATTTAGCGAAGAGGGAAGAAAGAGTGAGAGAATGAGAGAGAGCCAAAAATAATTAGAGTGAAAAGTGAGGCAAGAAAAGGAAATGGTGTGAAATGAGAGCTTTCCCCACTATAATAAAAGAGTATGCCCAAACCTGTCCACATGCTATCTCTGCTAGTGTAAGAAAACTCTTCTGTTTTGTTTGGTGATGGCTGCAATTCCTAAACATTTTTAGTCCAAGACCTTTAGGGCTAGTAGGTGCCACAGTGTCCATATATCCACATATGATGAGGTCATTTTAAATATACTGTCTTTGTGACACCACAAACACCAAACGTTTACACATATTTGTCTATTCAACCAACATCAGTACAGCTCTGCACATTCACAACAAAGTTATATACAGTGTTTCAATATAAAGTGTTTTAAAGGACAGAGAATTAGAACAGAGCTCATGTACATAAATCAGTATTAAAGACAGTATCTAAAACAATCTGTGTAATTCTAAAGGCTAAGGGCAGCTGGTAGCCTAGTGGTTAAGGCATTCGCCCTGTGATCAGAAAGTCCAGGTTTGATTCCCAGACTGCTAGGCACCTCTGAGGTACCCTGAGCAAGGTACCGTCCCACACACTGCTCCCCGGGCACCGTGTTCATGGCTGCCCCCTGCTTCACTTGGTGAATGGGTTAAATGCAGAGGGTGAATTTCGTGCTGTTCACACTGTGTGCTGTGGTGTGTTCATGTATGACTGAACGATCACTTCACTTTAAAAAAAAAAAGGCTATTTTTGCACACAAACAGCAACAGTACGACATTAACTATCAGCAATAAATTACAATAAACATATTCTATTGTTCTAATATGGGAATCTTAATAACAGGGCAGTTTTAATGCAAGTGACAATTTAGTCAAGCTGTTTGCAAATCTTGAATTTGAGCAGGAATATGTTTCCATTAACTAAAATGAGCTAAATTAGCTCCCTTGCCCCAGAACAAAACAGAATAAGCAAACATCAGACACCAAAAATGATTGCCTGAATTTGAAGTAAACTTTAATTAGAAAATCTTTATGAAATCTCACCTGCAGCACTGACTCAAAGGCACCAAGATCGACATTTCGTCATGAGAGTGTTTTCCAAACCTGTGGGGAGTGAAAAACGAAGAATTAGAAACAGCTCAGATTATTGAAAGAGGAGAGTTTAGTGAGACCTACACCCAAGGAATTAGAGATTTGCTGGTTCAAATCAAGATGCCAGACACTAAAGGATACAGATCCAACACCCTTGAGTATTACCTTTATGCTTTCGAGCAAAGCTCTGAACCCCCAGTTTCTGTACGAGTGCTGTAGTGTGGCCTACTTTCTGTGCAGACCCAACAACCTTGAAAAGCAGCATTAACTGCTCTGTTGATGAATGAATCAAATTCTGCCCTGGAGACACGCTTAAGTAGCAATTTTCAGCTGGAGTTTTGGTCCATAATTTGGCTTATCTTAGAGCTGCTAAATAATTTGTGTAAAAGCTTTTGCACTTGTACAGAACAACAGTGCTTTCGTCTACACCATGGATCTCCACACGCTGACATTCACACCCAGCCTTCAGCAGTGCATACATTATCAGCTGAGATGTGACCTTCGCTGACAACGTACATATTCACTTTGCTTGAAGGATCCCCCAGTTTCCATGGTTTCGGATTAGCTTTGCTAGTATAAAGTGGAGGTACATGAGGAACAAGCTTGCTCCGTCTGGGTTCACTGCACTGCATGGCTAGATGGAAGGATGCTGAACATGGCTCACCCTCTGCCATTGTCCAGATGGATGATGAATGTCTCATTCCCAAACTTCTCAAAGGTCTCATAATGGTGACGGTCCATGTTGCCTGTCCAAATGGAATAGAGGGATGGAGATGGAGAAAGAAAAAACAGACATATAGAAAATTACAGTCTTTTCATGTTTGTGTAAAGTGTCCATTTTGTTCAATGCAAACATACCACAGTGTGAAATTCTTTCTTTGCATTCAGCCCATTAACCCAAGTGAAGCAACGAGCAGCCAAGTGTGCGGGGAGCAGAGGTGCCACTAGTAGTCCTGGGATTTGAACCCACAACCTTCTGATTACAGGGGCAACTCCCTAACCACTAGGCCTCCTGCCTATTGTTTAAATTGCATTAACCCTGAGAAGTCGCATCTACTGCCAGAGCAAGTTGTAATTCTGCTTAAATTAATGTTTTATTTTGGATCATGTTTTTAAACAGGAGTGAAACTTACCCATGAGGAAGTCAAAAATGGTCATATCCATGATGTCCAGAAGCCGTGTGCCGTGGTCATAGGGTGGAGTCTGCTTGACTTCATCACAGTAATCTGGATCCACTTCCCACCTGAGCAAGAACAAGCACAGGTGACTTCTACCTCTACACTTAACACTACTCTTGCAAACCAGTGCTTTATTTTTAAGCTAGGGTTGGTTCTACCAACAGACTATCATGAATGTGGATGACAGTCTATGCAGCAGCTTATGAAGTGCCAATGGAATTAAGGGCACAATATGATATTTACAAAATGACAGAGTGCTATGCACAGTGGAAAAAATAGTGTTTTGGCTTAAATTCATTTACAGTTGTGCATGAAATCATGAAATGTTGTATTATACACTATTATTAACAGCTGCATCTGTTTATTTAGACGGCTCTAGCTCAGAGTTCTAAACAAAACCAAGAAAAAAGAGCACATTATCAGGTCCTCACACTGATCCCAGTACAGAATTGATTTCAAAGCATTGGTTTCAAAGTACAAGTCGCTCAATACATCTCTGCTAAGTTTGAGGTATATATTCCTGGTAGGTCTTAGATCTGCAAGAGCTTTTCACCTAGTGGTGAAAGGAGCTGAAACTAAACATAATGAAATGGCATTCGGTCACTATGCAGCTCGCTGCTGGAACAAACTGCCAATCAGTATCAGATCTGCTCCAACTCTAGCTTTGAAAAACTGCAAAAACTGCTATTTTCTCCTCTGCCTTCCTTTAAATATTTGCACTTCTACAGTTTTCTTCCATGTTTAATTTTATTTCTTTTATTTCTTCCATTATTTTATTCTATTTTTTGTATTCTGTAGTCTATTTCTGTAAAGCACATTGACCTTTTGTTATATAAATAGACTTCACCTTGAACAGAGAGTAAACGAAAGGCAATAACTGTGATGGTGTGCTTAGTTCACGTGGACCCGACATACACAAGTGAACAAAGTAAATTCGAAGCTTTTTTTTTTCAGTGCAGGCCTTCTGCTTTGGATGCAGAGGGAGTATACAGAGCCTTTCTCATGAATACAGAGGAGAATGCATTTTGTATAAAGAGAAAGAATGATGAGTTCCCTCTCTTCTCTCTCACAGGCGAATCAGTAAAGGCAGCAAAACTGTGAGATATGTTCTTTTCAAACACCTAGTCAGCAGTTTTGCATCGTGTTTGATGTGATCGGCCTCGGACCGTCCGGTTAAAGCTGGCGTCTCTGGGAAGACGGCCCATTGTCTCAGCCTAGACGGCTGCCTTCCTGGAGCTGTGCTACACTCCATTTTTTGCTGATAAAGGCAGTCTGGGAGTTTAATGAAGATGTGAGGTGGTGTGTGGTGACCTGTGATAGAGCACCGAAGAGATAAAAGAAGAGGACCGAAGACAGAGAAAAAAGAGGAAGTAAAAAAAAGAAGGAGACAGAAAAATGAAACAGGAAATGGAGTAGTGATAGAAACGTAAGGAAAAAAGTTGAAAAAGGAAAGGTACCAAAAAATAATAGTACAATGAAAACAAAAAAGAAAAAGAGAAAACAGCATGGGCAAAGGAAGAAGGAAGAACAGAAAAAAATGTTTAAAAAACCTTACTCAGCTTTCTTGCGCTTGTGGTAGGAGCGCCTCCATGGGTTCCTCCAGGTTTTGCGCTTGGCCAGGGCGAGGTCAGGCAGGAAAGCGGCCAGTGAGCCCTCGATCTGGTCAGGCTTTCCACACAGAGCGTGCTCAGTGGAGCAGTAGTACGAACACTCTCCGTAAAAGCAAATGTTGTTGGCTGTGAAGGGAGTAAGAGAGCCGGTTTAAGGTTTATAGAGGTTTAAGCTTTAAGAGGTGTAGAAAAGAGGAGACTGAGCAGACTGGGCCAGGCAAATAACCAGAGAGAGCGAGTGTGAGAAAGAGAGAGAGAGAGAGAGAGAGAGAGAGAGAGAGAGAGAGAGAGAGAGAGAGAGTCTCACTGTAATCTGATGGCAGAGAGAATGCTTTTACAGGTGGTTTGAGGTCACTGAGTTTGGTCATATAACACTCTTGAATGGACTAAGATCACTGAAGGTTGGGTCACAGTTAAACTCTTGGCAGCTATGTGAGTCCCAGTTATTACCATAATCTCTTTGACTGCAGACACATCTGATAGCAGTCATACTGCCCAGCATGAGGCCTTTTCTCGGGAAATGCGCAAGTGCTGATAGCCGTTGGGTAAAAAATGCTGTGCAGAGTCTTCTGACCTTTAGCAGATTGGCCTGTTCGTGATGGGCTGATGTCAGTGAACTGCGCTGCCTCGTATGGGTTTCGCTGAAGAGGCTTTAGTTTATGATTAATTACAGTGACAGAGGTTTTCTGACACAACACCTTTGGGGGGAAAAGGGAGCCTTTTTTGCTTTTTTCCCAGAAAAATTGACGCAGTGCGCTAACGATAATGTGTCATAATTAGCTCCATTAATGAGAGAAGAAATGCTTGTGCATGTCTCACTTTAAGAAGCACCACCCATTAGATGGCTGAAATTTGATTCTAAAACCACTTGGAGACTTGGTGCGCACTGATTGCCCATTGCTATTCAGATAAAGGTCATGAATAGCCCAGGCCACAGCAGATCTCCGGTACACCAGCCCCTGCTTTGGGGAGGGGCAGGGAGAAAAGGCTGGCTGGGATAAGGGGACAGAGGCATGGGAAGGAAGGAAGGCGCATGCTGATACCTGGGGAGATGAAGAATGTCCGCCAGAGCTTTTTGTCGCGGGTCACGTCCCGGATCTCCCGCGTCATGTTCACCAGCCTGCCGGCCACCGGGGGAACACGCCGGAAATCCAGAATTCTACACAGAGAGAGCGAGAGATAGAGAGAGA
>JBBPCW010000027.1:7786356-7799885 GCA_037974425.1 Phenacogrammus interruptus | reverse complement strand
ATCCATCCATCCATCCATCCATCCATCCATCCATCCATCCATCCATCCATCCATCCATCCATCCATCCATCCATTTGTGCTGAGTTTCAAAACATGCACCTATAAAAGACAACCTGAGAAACTGAACATTTTTGCAGTGGTCTCTTAGTTTTAGTTCCAGAGCTGTATATTGTGTAGACCACTCCTCTTGTCCAGTCTACAGATTTTGCAAGTGTGGGTTCGTTCACATAGCAGATATTACAGCCATTATACTTTATGGCACAATTTTAAAGGAAATGACAAACCATCAAAATACGAGAAATGAGGCCGTGTTTACAGAACTTTTCTTTCACAGAAGAAAATCAATCTCTTGTTCACTCTCAAACTAAATGGTAATAATTACCTTTGACGTACTTCTAGTAGTGATTTGCTCCAACTGGTCACATTGCAACAGGAGAGTATTGATTACAGCAGTGTTTTTATACTTTTCCTTATTAAATAAGATTCAGGTGATCACTAATCAGTCCCTCATAAAGCAGAACGAGGTGCTTGTGTATGAGTTTAACAGACACTGGCATGGAAGGGTTGTCATGCTCATAGAGATGCTGTTTTAAATTAAAGTGATCTCTTTTTTCTGGAGCTGTATTTACAAAATCATTGTTTGACCTTGAAGTATGTCACTCATCCATTCGTTTCTATAACTGCTTAATCCTTACTAGGGTTGCGTCAAATTATTAATTTAAGGTCCTAGCCTATATCCTGGGATCCCTCAGGAAACATCCAATGAAGACTGAGTAGTAGCTCAGTAGTATCTACGGAGGTGTAGCTAAGCGAGCTCTCTCATTGGACAGCACTTCAGATGCTGGATTGAAGTGCCAGATTCACTGCCAGTATAATGAGGGAAATACAGAAGAAGCAACCAGTAACGTTTTAGTTTTAAATGGCAACAAAAAATCTTTTTTTTTAAAGGTAGCTAGTCACCAGTAGCACACAGTTGCCTACAGTGTACACCCTGTCTCCTGCCTGAACTGCAAAAGTGCTGGGACCCATGGGAGACTCAATCCAGCAATTCCTGTCTCCATGTTCTTTCTCTCTCCAGCCCTTTCTAAAATCTCAAACCCTCAGCACTGTCTGACCGGTTGGTTTTCCCACAAGTATTAAAAAGGCCTTTCCATCTGGCCAAACCAGTGACCCATGCAGCGATGGGGATGGCAGGCCAGACTGTGGACCCAGATTCACCCCTGTTACCAACACCTGAAACCTCTAAGCAGATCACAACTGCTGCTGGAACACCTAAACATGCGGCGCAGCAGTGAGGGGAGAGAAGGAGATCTATCATCCATACATAATCTGTCATCCCAGCTGGGTTTGTGGTCCCACCGACAGGGCTGCTTTATCTGGGCTCATATGCAGAGGGTACAGCTATATGACTGGGAGAAAAAGAAGACCAGTAAAGCTCTATAAGAGCTTTAAGAGGGAAAGGTAAAAATGAGAAATGGAACATGAGGAGGATAAAGAAAAGCACCAGAGAGGGAGACAACGGAGAAGAAATAAAGGAAAAGACAATAGAATTTCTTCAAGGGAGGGACAAAAAGAGAAGCAAGAAGAGAGAAAAGAACATAAGAGAGCGAGAGAGAGAGAGAGAGAGAGAGAGAGAGAGAGAAATAAGACATAAAAGGGAACGAGAGAAAGAGAGCTTGGGAGAGAGAGAAAGGGAAAAAGAAAGGAATGAGACAGAAAGAGATAGAAGAGAGAGAAGAATGAGAAAGAAGACAGAAAGGGAATAGAATAGAAAGAGAGAGCTAGAGGGAGAGAGAAAGTAAAAGAGAGGACTGAGACAGAAAGAGAGAAGAGAGAGCGAAGAGAGAGAAAGAAGAAGAAAGAGAAAAAAATGGAAAAAAAAAAAGAGAGAGAGAGAGAGAGAGAGAGAGAGAGAGAGAGAGAGAGAGAGAAGCAGTTATGAGGAGCTTCTTTCATTCTTTATTTTCTGTCAGCGATGGGTCTCTGTCGGTGAGCCTCGCTTTATTGCTAAGGGACACCAGCCACACAGCAACCAGGTCACAAAGCACAGCCCTTCATCTAGCAAGAGAAGATAGGCAAATAAGAGAAGAAATAGCTGCAAAAAATGTAGCTGCAAACAAAAGAGAGAAAGAAATTGTTCTGAAAAAAAAGGAGGCTCCCTGCTGCAGGCATGAGAAATTTGAGGAGGAACCATGCATAGCCATGTGGGGGCTTAAACAGAGCTTACATAAGCCTGTAGTAAGAATATTATGCACTTTTATCTGCTTATAAGATTCCCAAACTGATTTAGTTTACCAAATCTTTCTGAAATGGCACTGCTGTGCTTAATTTGTCTCCCCTGTCCTCATTTTAGCGGCAGCGAAGCTTTTTAATAGCTGTGGCATATTGGCACGCTTATATTGCGCTGGGCCTAATTGTTACGAGAAAAGCTCAATTTGCGGAACGATGGAAGTGGATGCCATCAATCTAGCCACAAATAAATAAATAAACAAACAAAATAAACAAAAAAAATCATAATTAACCCACTTGTAAGACCACCCACCCTGTCTCTTAATTATTGGACTTTGTAATAATATCACTTATCATGTAACTTGGCTATTATTGATGGTTTAATGTAATCTATATTTAGGATTTATACACCCTGCTGCTCTGGAGGCATCAGATGTTTGTGTTCACCTTTAAGATTATTGCAAATTGACTATAAATGTGATTTTCTGAAATGCTGCATCTGCATTTATTTGATATGCAAAGAAAAAATGATATGAATAAATACGAATGAGTTTGAATGGAAAGTTCTGCAGTGCAACTGACAATAAAAGGTAGCTTTGTGTTTATACAGCTACAAAAAACAAACAAAAAACCCACAAAGGTCCAGTTGCACACACTGATCCATTTAACTGTGCCTCATATTATTAACTTTTAACATTAAACAAACTAGCAATAATTGGGGGAAGGCATGCATGGTCAAAACTTGCCCCAGTCTTGGTTATGTAGCAAGTAGCTCTACAGGTGTTTATGTAGATTTGCTTGGTAATGCCATTGAGTTTTTGGTAGATCTACTTATGAAAAAAATTATATTGAACTATATATCGTGTCACATAATGAAAATAGAGTTGAGTTTATAATCTTCAAATATGGAATAAAAATAAAAATAAACTGCAAGTGATGTCTGGCTCTGCAGTTCACCCCGCTTGCCACTAGAGGGGTTCTGGCATATTTGATTAGGCCATTTAAATACTTTTTAGATTTATCACTATATAAAGACTGGGTGTGGTAATGAGACTCTGTGAATTATTGCTGATTGATATTTCAGGTCTTTATGTAATATTTTCTGGTGTTATTTCTGGTCTTATAAACTATTTTTCTTGCCTTTTGTTCTTTGATCTTACATTAAACCTCGACCTGTGTTTTTTGCCTCGCCTCTGACACTCCTGATCATGGCTTTTGACATTTGCTCTGTTTTTGAAGATGTCTGTCCTCCTCTGACCCTGCTTTGCTCTTGGATTATGAATGTGGATTATCTCTGTCAGACATCTTTCCCCGATGCCGACCTTGGACTGTTTGGACGTGTAATACTGGATTTTACTAAGCGTCAAACCGCAACTGAGTACTTGTCTGTCTGTTCAGTCATTACTCTGCATCTCAACTGAGCAAGTGAGAGGATTATTAACAACAAAAACATCCCTCCGTTGTCACTGAGATACAAATGTTTCATAAAAAAAACCAAGCTGGTCCTGAGAAATCATGAACTGCTGAACACGTCCGATTAAAACGGTTTAAGAGCCGTAAACAGCAAAGTTCTCCTTCAACAGTTCTTCCCAAGTGAGCAGAGAAATTGAATCAGCGCTATCAGAGACTTCATAATTATCATTAAAGCAGACATAGGAGGAGGGAAGCCAAGAAATAGCACCCAACAGATTCTTCAATGAATTGAACAGCAGAGGGCCGTTGTGTGTATGTGTGCAGGGAGCTCTTTTTAAACAGTAACTATCATTTGATCAGTAGAAGCGATATACAAAAACAGGTACAGAACCAGTTGAATGAAGCGGGATTTTAATCTCGGATAAGCTGATTGTTACTGACTGAGAACGACACGGAGTATTTCATCCTGTTTCATTTAACATATTTGTCAACATCGCTTTGCGTCGCGACTCTGGCATATATTAAGACATGTCAGATAATTGGAAATGGTGCAAATTACTGCAGTAATTATATTTCAGGGTTAAGAGAATTAAGGGTCATTGTGATTTTTAATTAGAATTGCCCCAGGGTGCCAGAGAGTAGGGGGTGGGGGGATTACATTGCATTGATTCAATTCCTCTCTTCCTCTCTCTCTCTCTCTCTCTCTCTCTCTCCCTCTCCCAACTTGCTGCACCTTTCTCTCTTCCACTATAATTGACATTGTCCCCAGGCTGTGGCTCCCTGCCTGCTGCGGAGATGCAAGCTTCTGTCTGGGTTTGCCGCACACTGCCGGCATTACCCAGCAGGTCCACTGACGCGGCTCTTTGTCATCACTCTTCTAGGAACTAGTCTGAGTGTGAAGCGTGCTGCCTGGGAGCTGCCCTTCAATCTGCAATCAGTAGCCGGCCTAACTAAATTCTAACCTTACTTGTTGCAGAGGAAGCGCAAAAGTACACCATGTGTTCTAGAATGTCCAGAGGGAGCTTCTGGAGAGAGGACTTAAACCGTTAGTAGAAGACAGATAGCTTCTGTTTCGCTATACTAGTCGCTATGTGATTGTGATTACAAGCATTGAATTACATTTATCAGCAAGTTCAACTTATAAACTTACGTGCAGTTCTTGGCAGAATGTCTTTTTAAAAATGTTTCAATAAGCTAAGAGTGAGAAATAATTAACACTCAATTGCACCTTGTTTTTGCATTGTTGCTCACACAGGTGTTATAATGCTTATGTAATCCCATTAATAACGTTTGGACCAACATTAGATCGTATGCAAAGTGTTAAGGGTGTAAAACTGGCTGTGAAGCTTTGGACCTCCGTTTTCTAGAGTGATAAAACACTATCAAATGGTATTAGCTCCTGCAATTCTTGATAGAAATATTGAGTGAACAGGTGTCTGGGTATTTTTCATCATGTCACTGGTATCATCCTTGAACATGTAACTTTTGCTGAAGAAAGAGAAACAATGTTCTTAACTTAATTGTACATTAATCAAAAGGGCAGGTAACATTTTCTAATGGCTTTAAAAAGAATAAAAAAGAAAAAAAAAGAAAAGAAGCGCACAGTTCTGATATGACTGCGAGCGCAAATCCTTCGGGTTGATAGAAAAAGGTCAGGCACAGCATGGCCAAGAGAAGACTCAGCACCGAGGCCCATTAGTGGACCACACTTTTAAATGCCACCTTTCCTTAACCATGGATTTGCGGGTTGGTTAGCCCGCAACTCCAAGCCTCCTTTGCAGCCTCCTGCTGCTGGTTGTGACAGGAGGATAAGGCTGAGGAAGATGCCAACAGAGCCTTCCTGCTAGCAAACCCGCTGCGAAAGCACATATGGGAGACGTGCCTCTCAGGGCCGCTTTAATTAACAAGGGTGCGATATAGATTAAGCTGCGAATCAGCGGGAAAATCCCCAAACCGTGCAGACAGGCTTGCATTCAGCCATCGAGATCCCTGAGGCCCGAAACACTAATGAGTTGGAACTTATGGATGAAACTGGAAATACCTCAAAGAGCACACTAACTCCAACATTACACACCCAGCCAGCCTTGCTTGCTTGGTCTGTTCCATTTACGCTTATTCTACACACGACTGAGGCCCGAAAATAGAGTCACAATGACAGTACGAGTCGAGACACTTTTGAAGTAGGAGATCTTTTGAGGAAAAAATCCTTAGGTTCAATTCTTTGAGATTAATACCCATAAACTTGTCCTGAAACTTTGCCTTTAATACAGGGCTATTTATTTCTCTTTGCATTTATGCTATTGTTTTGTCTCACCTTCATAGTTTGTTGATCTCTTTGGCATTAAACCTCTTAAATCTACAGTCCTGTGCTTAATCCACCCCCCCCCCCCCCTGTCGTTGGGAGTATCTTATGATGTAAAGCTTCCTCTGTGCAAGATTGAGGTGCTCTTTGCATTTACCATCTCTAAGGAGAAGCTGCATGGAACATCTTCACCACACCTTACATAATTCATAATCCCCGTCTTTAAATGGATTTCTTGGAAGGCAACAGAAGGAGATTCAGCTTTTTCTTCCACAAGCTGGCACTGTGTTTGTGTGGTAGCAGGAACGTAGTGAACATAGCTCTCAGTGATCTGCATGAAAAAAAAGAACATGGGCAGTGTCGCGGTCAAATCCGGGTCAGTTGGAACTATTTTGTTGCAGTTAGCCTTAGCCGCACATTTTGAAGGGTTAGCCGCAACAGTTCCTTCACCAGAAACGGACTGCCTGCCTAGGCATTATCTCTCTGAAGGGCTGAACACTCCGATTAGCTCGACGTTTCGTTTTTCCCTGCGCGGCTGCTCTGCGCTGTCGGTTCCATTTAAAAGCAGAAATGAGAAAAGTGCCGTGTAGCAGCTATCAAAGTGCACTTTACAAACATAGGGTTATGCTTTTCTATGTTTACCAACAAGCGGATTAGCCGTCAACTATAGCATAAAAGGGGGGGAACGAGGGAGCAAGCTCTTTCTTCACCTGCAGAACTGTGCTTGAAATAGATATGAAATGCCTAAACAAACATCCTCTGGGTCATGCTCCAGTCAAAACATCTGGATGACAGACAATTCATTCTGACTCAGGTGCTTACATTCCACCGGCTATGTTATCATTAGATAGCATTCTCTTTTGAAGAAAAGGCTCTCTTCCGTCTGCTATCACACCTTGGTGGGGCAGCAAAATAACAAGCTGTATGGGAAAGCTAATGGATGAGGTTTGTCGGCCCGGCTGTGAATGCCTCTCCATTCAGGAGACACATGACCAGACCATTACACAGGCCCAGATAATGAAGCTGCAGTCAGGGTTTCGCAGTGCCTTTGGCTGGTCATTCTTTCTCATGCTCCCCTCACTCACAGCCCAGATTTACTAGAACAATGGGCAGCACAGATCCAAAGGAATTCATCTTCAACCCCCTCCCTCCGCCGAATACAGCAGTCAGATGCTTCAATCCTTCATGGCATTAGAGTGGCGAACGAACAGAGCAGCGGACGGATGCATCGGCGGATGGAGCAACTGGAGGAGGGGATCCAGGCCCTTTACTGTCAGTTCTGCAGCTAAGAGCCAGATTTGGTGTTAAAAAGAGGAGCAAATGTGAAGTCGTCTACTTCGGTGACAAGCAGGGTTTAGCGGCAACAAAGACTGGAGGGAGCGGAGAACAGTGATCAGGAGCAGTAATGAAGACAAGCCTGAGCACTTTCAGCTGCTTAACTCCGATAGGGATCTTAAGCACTTTTTCTTGTGTCTTCCCTAGCACACAAAATCAATTGGTATTTATCAAGCTCTCATCCCGTCGCGATCTTGCGTATTGAGCTGTGGCCTTTTAGCATGCGCGAGCCAGGCTGGCCATCGATGGAAGAGCAAGTTTGCTGCTGCTCTGTAAAACTGCAAGACTGGCAAAAGGACTTTGACAACTCTGAAAGGGTACAAAAACACATCCTGTGCTTCCAAAGTAGTCTTCCAACCTGCCAGACAAAATAATCATTAAGAAAAAAAATTGCTAAAAACTGCTAGAACATTTCTAGTCTGTGTTACATCTTTGACCATGTGTATCTAATCAAATCGACCAAATGATTTCAAAAGGACAACAGCCAACCGAGAGCAGTGCCAGGTTATGGCAGACTGCTGCGGTGCCTTTGTATTCACAAATTTCAAAACCCCATGGGCTCACATGTTTAAGAGATGTCATCTTCTCAATAAATGCACTTTTTATAGTGTTATGGAACACTGGCTGAACACAAAGCCCAGACTCTATTGTGGAAAGTGGTGGATCTAGAAGGAGATTTGGGAGAATGCCTGCAAGATGACAGGAAATTATTTCTGTGAATGCAGGTTATGAATGCTTATGAAAATATGCATTCAATTTTCCACATTGCAATTAACCTTATGTACAGGGGTTGATATACATTTTTTTGTTCTAGTACTCTAGTGAGTACCTAAATGAATGAATTCGTACACACCAAAACAAAAAATCTTCCACCACACTATCCATGTTATCCTCACTTCTGCTGTCAGTTTCACCAGTTCTACCACCCACTAGATATACAGTCCCATCTTTGACCCCGAGCCTACTCGAATGTAATCTTGTGCAAAATTACGGATTGGCCCTGGGTGTTTTGTGTCATTGAATGCAAGAAGGAGCATGTTTTCAAGAGTTTAAAATTGTTCTTAGTCTATTTTTTCTGTCCACTGATTAAGAGGTGCCGTTGACCTCCCTTCCTGGCAAGCCTTTTCTCATTCATGGCCTTGATAACTCTTTTATGCTCTTTGCTGTTTATCAAAAACCGGATGGCTAAAACATTTAGCACCCATATAGTACACACTTTCAACTATTTAAAAAATGTCCCTTTTTTTTAAGGTTTTATTTTCTTGTGGTAATTAGAGATCCAGTATGAAGGTTCTCAAATTATATAGGCTTTTACGACATGAAAACTGTGTCATATTTTACTGATTATCCTGCACATGCATACCACTTATGTCAACCCCTGTTTATATAATAAACTCCAATGTATTGAATTCCCTTTCAATGGCACTTTTACACTCAATGTGGCATTTTTTTACATTTACTTGGTTAATCCAAACAGTTTTAATATTTTTACCAAGTGTCAGGGTCAGGGGCGCGAGCCCACGACCCTGAACTTCCTCGGGGCACGGACAAGGCAACAGACCAGGAATCCATGCTAGACGTGGTTTTATTAAAGAAAAGAAAACAGAACATAAACAGGCACGTGGGCCTCCAGATAACAGGTACGTGAAACAGGCTTTAGACAGGGCATAAACGCAGGACTTGAGACACACATGAGGCGATGGACTCGTAACGACTGTTAACACAAACAGGACTAAATACTAAATGAATGAACACGTAAACACAAGACAGGTGAAACACAAGAACACGTGACCTAAGCAAAACCCAGAAAACACATCAAAATAAAAGCCCCCCAGAACACAGAACAGAAAACAGAGCAAAACAGACCTGAAACACTATCAGAAAAGCAGTGGTCTTAACCGGCCACTGGCCTAACCATGACAACAAGCTTGCCGTTTCTATGTGGAGTAGAGGACTGTGATTTCCACAGGTAAAAAACACCCAATGAGCTTAATGGTTTAATCTGAGTAATTAATTCTGGGAGCAGATTCATTCTTATTTGTTAAACAGACCACAAATTACAAGTGAACTTGATCGTGGCTGGACATCTGAGTCACAAGATGTGCCCTCTAAATCTAACTTAAACCTGATTAATACCTAAAGCCGCTGTTTTAAGCTTAATTCTATCGACATTGTTGCAATGATCGCATTTCCACTCGATTTACACAGTGACGCAGGAATACAATATAATATGCATGATATGAACCTGATACACCAGGTCATGAAATACCGTTCTCTAAAGGCTCTTTTGTGTAGAATTCATAACTAGCATTGACCCAAAGCATTTCAGGATGACTGTCCTTTCCATGCACTTTCTATGATGGAAAAACTGTTAGAGGCCTCTCTATTAAGAGTATTATCAAAGTCATGGGAGAATGTCAGCTGCTGACGTCAGAGACATAAAGAGAGCGAGCGAGAGAGACAGAGAAAGAACATTCTCTCCACGCACCATCTGTATCTACTTACACCAAACTACATGAGTCGCAGAACCGTCCACAACAACAGCGAAGGCCTTAGCAGCCTGCGACTACGGGTTCCCTCCACAGAGTCCAACAACAACCTAAGAATACCCTGCTGTTTTCTCCAGCGGCTGCCTCGCTTCTAATTAATGCAACGTGAGGCTCATTAAAATGCCATTTACCGGTGGCGCATGAGTGATAATAGAATTGCAGTTGATTTAGGAGCACTGTCCTTTATTTAGGCACCTAATGAATGTGTTTATTAATTACTTCAGAAATGCACACTTTTGTTGTTGCACAAACCCTGACTCGTCCAGGACCACGGGAGCTATACGCTCAATTTCGGCTCCTGCTGCATGACCATTAATTATGTCCTTTTCAACTTGTCGAGGAAGGGATTGCTTTAAAAACAAACAGCAGTGCTCCCTCTGTCTATTCAGTTAAAGAAACAGTTTGTCAAAAAATGTCATTTACACAATTTGGCCCTTACCTCAAATGTTGCCAACTGGTCATGATATGTTTGCCATCCTAATTTTGCTTCTATAGTTTTGCACTGGCGCTACAAGGCAGACATAGCTAACACGTAATGGAAGCTTTCCCTCCAGTTCACATGTCTACATCTTCTCACACATGCCACCAGTATTCTCAAGAAGGTTTTCTGATCATGTACGACATGCAGTTTTCTATAAAAATGGACAAGGTTACATTAAAAACACTAGGAGCAGCCATCTTAAAGCCACAGTTTTGTCCATTTAAAAGATAACACAATGTCATATGATGCCAGAAACCATCGGCAATTAAATGCTTTTGGAATAATTTGCCAACTCTATCACGTTTGGGGAAACCTGGTCATATGTTTTCATTCTCCGTTGCTTATTAGTTAGCCTCATAGCTTCAGTGCAAAACTAAGGAAGCAAACTTGAGACATGAAACATGCCTTGGCTCATCAAGTACACCTGGGGTTTGTTCTTCCCATTAAAAATTATACCAGACAAACGCAGCCTGGACTACACTGACCCTGAGTCATTCACTGAGGTTCAGCCTCTCCGAATGAAAGTCCCTTGCTTGTGAACTCCTCTGCAGTGTTTTCCCTTTTTCAAACCTGTCATCTTCCCAGGCGGTTTCTGCATATCCGCTGTTTAAATAGAACAAATGCATAAACAGCACTTAGTGGACTGTGGCTTCCAGATTGTTTGCTGGAATGCGGGTGGATGGTGGTGGTAGCCCAAGCTAAACGGATTTAAAAACAGCCTCCTACATTTGAGGCTTGTTTTTTCCCCCCCTTATTTTCTTTTTTATAATTGGGAACCGTGGTCTGCTGGAACGGGCCCCAAAGTTGACGGCCCTTCTCGGCCCATCCAGGTTCTTCGCTCCAGACTTAAGGCTGATTTGTCAGGGATATGTTGGAATGCTTGACACGAGGTCTCAGTGGGTGTACTTGATCTTGCCTCCAAACAACACTGACTCACCGAGGCCTCTCTCCAGTGCTTGATGGCAGCACAATTCATTCTGACTTACAGGAAAATGCCTCGGGCCTGAGGAAGCCATCGGCATCGTGTCTGAGCAAAAAAAAAAAAAACAGTCCCTAAAATAAAGGCATTTTGGCATGATTGTAGAAGGCAGGTGCCATTGTAACACATCGCTGTGTACCACTTTAGAGCTTCAAGCAGGTGTATTATATTGTTATAGAGGATCAAAGAAAGAGACAGTCGAGAGAGAAAAAAAGATAAGGAGAGACAGAATGAGAGAGAGAGAGAGAGAGAGAGAGAGAGAATGAGAGAGAGAAAGAGAGAGAGAATGAGAGAAGGAGAGAATGAGAGAGAGAAGCGAGAGAGAGAAAGATAGAGAGAGAGAGTGAGAGAAATGAGAGAGAGAATGAGAGAAATGAGAAAGAGAGTGAGAGAGAGAATGAGAGAAGGAGAGATTGAGAGAAAGAGAGAGAGAGTGAGAGTGAGAGAAATGAGAGAGAGAATGAGAGAAATGAGAGAAAGAAAGATAGAGAGAGAGAGTGAGAGATATGAGAGAATGAGAGAGAGAATGAGAGAGAGAAAGAGAATGAGAGAGAATGAGAGAGAGAGAAAGAGAATGAGAGAGAATGAGAGAGAGAGAAAGAGAATGAGAGAGAATGAGAGAGAGAAAGAGAGAGAGAGAGAGAGAAAGAGAGAGAGACCATCCCTCTCCCATGGCAATTCAGCTGTGCCTTGGAGCGTAGCTGGTCACAGCACGGACAATGGCTAAATGTTGAGAAGAATTGCAGCACAGAGACTCTTCTGTTTGAACTCCTGCTGGAGCCAAGGTAAGCTGGGTGGGGGAGAAAAAAAAAGCAGTTTGTGGGATCAGATTGCTGTAGCCACTACCCACTGATACATGACCTGATAATCAAAATCCCACCTACATCCTGCCTCTAAGGAGCCATGAGCCGAAAGGAGGAGGGTGCGAGAGGAGAGATAATGATTGCTTTTATACTTTTTTCCTCGAGAGAGACGTGAAGTTAATGAACGGGTACGGCTGGCGTCCTCCACTTGGATGACTTTGAGAAGACTTGCCCTCTTTAAAGGAGGTGTTTACTTTTCTTTATCTTTCATCGGGACAAAGCACAAAGGCTTATCGGTATGAACGTGCTGTTTGTTTCATTAAAGACATTCTTTCGCCCCGAAACCAATTCACCCGAAACAAAGTTTGTTTTGTGGATATTTCTGGGAACTATTTTCTCTCCCATTTTGGGTGATTAAATAAAAAAACCCTTCTTCCATGGTGCTAATTCAACAATCACACAAAGTGCAAGAGCGATTCCATTTTTGCGTTTTCTTATTTGAGCTGCTAATTTGAATTTATTCATCCATAACAATCAGACTGATTAGAAAGCCCATGTTTAAATGGCATGTCTGAAAGGGTAAACCATTAGGACGATCAGACTTGCACGCATTGCGTTGTTTTGCACCTATGCATGATTAATTGCAAAAACAGGGTGTCATAATCATAGGCATTAAATCCCCTTGCTCAATTAGGTGGTAATTAAGGTCTGCAATTTTCTCCATTAAATACAATGCAGCAAAGGGTGAAGTGTTGCCTCTCAACCTAAATGACTCTCAGAGTGATTACCGAGTCGGTCTTGCACCAGCTTTTCCCCCCACAGAGAGAAGTTGTGTTAGTTCCAGAGAGTCACACTCGTGTTCCTGATCGTGTGCCTGGGCCCATCTCTGATTCCACAGACGCCACAATTTGTCACTGCAATTTGTCCTGTTTGCTTTTGGCATTAAAACCGGAGAATTAATGAGCCCGTCAGATGGTGGGCTTTACTCTCACTCAGTTTCCAGAAGCTCAGCAAACTAGAAAATACTTCAGAATCTCTTACCATCTGATTGCCATCTGAGAGGTAGTCACTAGTTTAAATTTCAGAGAGCGCAAGCAAGGAGAACTGGAAAGGAGGACATCTGTTGAGGTGATATTTGCTGTCCAATATTATATTATTATATGTGATACCGGTTTAATGAAGGTTACATTTTTAATAACTCATAACATAAGCCAATATATTTAATATGGTCAGAAACTGGTAGATTTAGTTGGATAGTGCTTTTTGATAGTGCTAACGGTTGTCTTTTTTGGATGATGAGTATACAGTGCATTTACATCACTATGGATGCTAGAGCCCGACCGATTTATCGGCAGGCCGACATTATCGGCCGATATTAGGCATTTTCCAAACTATCGGTATCTGCGTTTCTAACGGCCGATAAATGAATATTTCGAAA
>JBBPCW010000027.1:7760041-7770172 GCA_037974425.1 Phenacogrammus interruptus | reverse complement strand
ACACACACACACACACACACACACACACACACACACACACACACACACACACACACACACACACACACATTCAACCATATAGATCTGGGGGGAAAAAAAAAGAGACCACTGCAATGTATTTTATTGGGAAATATAGCCAGCAGGCTCTTAAACACTAAGGCAAAGCTGTTCAGTTCAATACTTGCACCTATAAAGCATAAGAAATGCAGTGGTCTCTTATTTTTTTCTACAGCTGTATTCGTTTTTATACCATATCAATGTGAGCTTATTCATATGCCCCATATAGAGTGGAATACACTCCTGGTAAAATTATGAAAAAGAGAAGCGTGTCCTATAATACATTTATGGCATATAAAACATGTTCCTGTTTCTATGTTACATTTAGAAAATAAACAGAAATTTGCATTAAATGTGTAAATGTTTATCCGGTCGTGCACTTGCAAATCAATCTACATCCTCATGGCCCTATCAAAACCCCAGCGTAACCTAATCCAAAGCTTTTACACGGTGCGAATATGATGAATGGGCAAATATTTTGAACAATAAAAAAGCAAAACAGCACATTGAAGTTTGAGAGTCTATGCAACTACGCACCTTGGCCTTGTCCGAGAGTCTCCCGTAACCTGAACCTGGTAATATGTGGACTGCATGTGTACTTACTAGAAAACTTCTCAAAACACACACTACAGAATCCGGCCACACATATAACTTACAGGGCTGTTCCCAGTGTCTCCTATTCACTCTGTACTCATGGGCTCAGCAGTGTTGAGTGTGTGGAATAATTAAATCCTTCAGTGAGCAGCCTTCTGCTCTGGCTAGCACTCTCTCTCGCTCTTTCCCTCTCTCTCTGACAGCATGGCGTGTTGGGAGAGGAAGAGAGAATAAAACACTTTTATTCTCACTCAGACAAAGTATGAGAATGAGGGAGCGAGGGCAAATGAGAAGGACAGAGAGTAAGAGAGAGAAAGAGAGAGGCTGACTGAACAAGAGTATGGAATCACAGTGCAGATGCAGTATTAAACCATTGAGTGGTGCTCTCTCTCCCTCTCTCTCTCTTTCGCTCTCTCTCTTTCTCTCCTTCCTCACAGTAAGTGGCCACTGCAGCAGGCGTTACAGTTGTTTCCCCGCTACATGCCTGCAGACAGATTTGCATCTAGCTCAAAGCAGCAGCAGCACATCAAAAGAGGCTTTGATGCGCTGTGTGGCTACACAAGACTGTTGAGAGAGAGAGCGAGAGAGAGAGAGAGAGAGACACACAACAAGAGAGAGAGAAAGAAAGAGAGAGAGAGAGAGAGAGAGACACACAACAAGAGAGAGAGAAAGAGAGAGAGAGAGACACACACAACAAGAGAAAGAGAGAGAGAGAGAGAGAGACACACACAACAAGAGAGAGAGAAAGAGAGAGAGAGAGAGACACACACACAACAAGAGAGAGAGAAAGAGAGAGAGAGAGAGAGAGAGAGAGACACAACAAGAGAGAGAGAAAGAGAGAGAGAGAGATAGAGAGATAGAGAGATAGAGAGAGAGAGAGAGAGAGAGACAGAGAAAGGCCTCAGCAATATCAGTCTGGATTCCAGGAATTACTCAGCCCCTTAAACAGTTAAAGAAAACATAGCCCCTGCTGCTCTTATCGAGAGAGAGAGAGAGAGAGAGAGAGAGAGAGATAGACAGAGAGAGAAAGAGACACAGAGAGAAAGACAGAGAGATAGACAGAAAGAGAAAGAGACAGAAAGAGAGATAGAGAGAGACAGAGGCAGAGAGAGAAAGAGACACATAGAGAGAGACAAAGAGAGAGAGACAGAGAGAGAAAGAGACACAGAGAGAGAGACAAAGAGAGAGAGACAGAGAGATAGACAGAGAGAGAAAGAGACACAGAAAGAGAGAGAGAAAGAGAGAGACAGAGAGAGAAAGAGACACAGAAAGAGAGAGAGAGAGAAACAGAGAGAGAGAGAGAGAGAGAGAGAGAGAGAGAGAGAGAGAGAGAAATGTAGAGATAGGGAAAAAGCTTGGAAAAGAGGAGTATCTGTAGACTATATTCATTCGTTCATCACAATCAAGCAAATAACTGCTCCCTGCAGTGTAAACACAGCATGAAACCGAACAGAACTGCTTCTACACATCCAGTACTAGAGCGGGGATTTAAACCCTCTTGACTGAACACACTATTGCTCTCACATCAAAACATAACATCTCAAATCTTGCAATTTTGTTATGTTCTATATTCAATCAAAAATAAGAACTAAAACAAAACTTGAATTAAAACTTCAATTAAACATGAATTAAAGACACATATTTACTTTTTTTTAAAAAGATGCCATGGTCTATTTTTCTTATTCTTAGCCCTTTTCAGCCAAATGGCTTTCCATAGTTTTTAACAGACCACCTGTTAACATGTTCAGTAATATGTAAAGCAATGTCTGGCAAAATATTTAGCAGTTGTTTACTTTCATTACATGTATTTCAGAAAGTCTCCAAGATGGTGCAGCCATAAGAGTGAGTCTCAAACACTGTACATTTACATTTACGGCATTTATCAGATGCTTTTATCCAAAGCGACTTCCATTCCCTAACTACAGGGGGCAGTCTCCCTGGAGCAACTTGGGGTTAAGGGTCTACCTCCACCTTTTTAAAGTTAATCACACAGATTCTTTGGGTTTTATCATTATAAAACATTGATCATTGCAGTATCTTGAAAGATATTTTTGAGTGTGAAGAGCCTTTGAAAGGGTTAAAAAATACTCTACATTCTTCCTAGTGGAACTTCTTTCTTCTCCAAACACGTCATTTTTTTAATTTATATACTTTTTCTTACTTTTTAATATATAATTCTGTTTTGTTAGACTGGTATTGTCTTATTTAGACAGATATTGTCGTGATATTGTCGATATCTATGTAGCACAGCCCGTAGATATTACCTGAAAAGCAATGTACTGAGGTCTGCATGTGACAAATGAAACTCTGACACTTGTATGCACATATTAAACTGTTCTGTTTGGAACAAACAACTTCCAGTCCAACTGCCACTGTAAAACCCATTATTTATTATATGCTGTGCATTATCTATGTCCTGCCATTACGTGCTTGATTATTATTTCCTGCTGTCTACCTCTGTATTAGCATTTGTGCACTAAAGAACTCGACTGCTAGAACACAGCATCGATCATAAAACTGCATTCACTCAAACTTGTACTGTAGCTGCTTTTGTTGACTGCACTTAATGTCGTTTTGTTCCGCTGTTTTGCTGCTTTTGTGCTTTTCTTGCTCTTTTTCTCTCTGGCTCTGTGTATTTTGTCATGTCTACACTTATGTAGTCTTGTGGTATTTCTCTTTATGTTCTTTTGTTGCACCATGGTCTTTGAGAAACGCATCCCTGTGTACTGAATAAATGGCCGAAATGACAATAAAACTAATCAATCTTGATCAAATAAATCTTGACTTGAACCCTGCACTTCAAGAGTGCTCAGTTGTGTGTATTTGTGAGATAACCTGAACATTAAATTCAGACCAACTGTTATCGTATCAAGACATCAAGGGCAGCTGGTAGCCTAGTGGTTAGGGCATTTGCCCTGCGACCAGAAAGTCTGGGTTCGATTCCCAAGACCGCTAGGCACCGCTGAGGTACCCTGAGCAAGGTACCGTCCCCACACACTGCTCCCCGGGCACCGTGTTCCTGCCCCCTGCTTCACTTGGTGAATGGGTTAAATGCAGAGGTTGAGTTTCGTGCTGTGGTGTGTTCACGTATTACAAATGATCACTTTCATTTTGACCCTTGTCTGCACTTCTATGTACTGCCCCCTGTCTAGTCTGCCCCCAAACTCTGAATATGTAAACTGTAAGGCTGTTGTTGCATAAAGTGATGTAAAGCGGCTCTATTTTAACGCAGCACAATGGGTCAGATAATAAATTCTATTCATACAATGATCCTTAGTGATGGTTCTTTGTCTGGTCTTACAAAAATAGGTCATATCACCCATATGGTACCGTAACTGTCAGACAATATAAATCAGTTTTGTTTTTGGTCCCCCGCCCCCCCCCCTCATTAAATTATATAATACTCCAGATCCTGACAGAGCCACAGCCATTACTTTGCCAGATTCTTTTGGCCGGCAGAAACTGTTTATTGCATAAATGTTGTTTACTTCACACCCAGAAGGTGTAATAATTCAGCCATGCAAAATATGACTCAACATGGAGAAGCTGGATCTATGCTTACTGAGAAAACATATTTAATTACTGTTTTTTATTCATTTCAAGCAGGCAAATCTCTATTTTACATCTGATCCTGCAGGTGAGGCTACGGCGGAATGTGTTTTTATTAAAACATGACTAAACATCAGAGTAAACGGAGTCCGTGCTGCTTTTTTTAAACAAGGGATGCCGTCCTTGTGTGTATTTGCAACATGTAACCTGAGACCTGTGTCTTTTTTTCCCCTAGACTATGCATGATTGCATTCTCAGACTTGATTATAAGCTCAGCTCTGGAAAAGAGTCAGCTTAAACCTCAGACGTGTAATTTAGTATCACACATTTGATTAAAGTGCTGCAGTGCGCCACTACCGCACCTCAACTCGCACTCCCTCGCCAAGCGGCCGCCTTTCAGCACTTCACTGGCCCTCGAAAACAGTACTTGTTACCCTGATTCTCTCAATGGGCCTAGTTTAGTCCCATGCAATACAAATGATATTCCATATTGTGATTCTAATACTAGATACTGAGATTGTGATGTAGCTCTCAATATATTAAACCATACTGGTGAACTCTTTATGGAAGTTTAGGGACTAGCCTGCATTATACACCTCTGAAGTCATGTTGTCTGAAGTCAATCTCATATTGGCATTGGTAGATTTTTTCTAGAGGAAAACATAATGGCATGGAAAATACTGCTATTGCTCCCTGTGTTGAACCAATGAACAAAAGTATTGGGACGCCTGATCATTACACCAACATGGACTTTAATGACATTCAAAAACAAAGACTTTAATATGGAGTTGGTCCCACCTTTGCAGCTTCCACTCTTCACAGACCAGGATTTGTGCACAGTCATGCTAGAACAAAAAAGGACCCACCCCCCCAAACTGTGTCTACAGACTTGGAAGCATGGTGTTGTCCAAAATGTTTTAGTATGCGGAAACGTAAAGATTGTCCTTCACTGAAAGTAAGGGGTCTAGCCCAAACCATGCAAAACAAGTGCGTCCCAATACTTTTGTCCATTTAGTGTGTGTCCTAAAAACATTTCCCAACCAAACTTACCCCACATTCTCTGATCTCTGGATAATCTCTGATGTCACTGAGCCTCTGAAGGTCCTTTGGAAAAGTTGCTACATGCAAGCTAAAACCGCTGTGCAGTGCTGAACTGATGTTGGGAACATTTTTGTTTACTTCAGGAAATTTGGGGGAAATGGCATAAATTCTTCTCGGAGAAAAGTTGTTTTCTCTAATAGCGAGGCATGATGTCAACTACAAAAAACACACATGACTTCAGAGGTCTATTTTGACCAAAATTACTTGTTTGATGGAGCGTGTAAATAAACTGATTCACCCAACCGGTCACGGAAACACTCTGGATCAAGACGCTTACAGTCCACAGTGAAACACTATGATTGACTGTATATTGCTGCCTTTTATAATAACAGTCCTGGAAAGGCCAGTGAACAGCAGGCCCTAAACCAGTTAAAGGAATAGTTTGGATAAAATTGCATGGATAGAACCAGCAGAAGCAGCCATTATGAAGCCTACACTTTTGTCAGTGATTTTATATACGACAGTGAAGGGAAGAGTGTGTTGATTTGGGCAGTTATCGTCTCTGAGGAGATGCGTCAAATACATCATGGCTGTTCGACTACACTGTGAAAATCGTGTGAACTCTTTCTGCCTGGTAGTAGAGTGGTAACTCAAGAGACAAACCATGATAAAGATCTGCCACACACACAATCCTTAACCATCTGCACTGATGGCGTTAGCTTTAGCACTCCAGGCTAAGCGTAAGAAATGGGGTTAGCCTGACAAGAAAATCACGGAGGTATGAGTTTACAGGACGTGTTCTGAATGCAGAGTCACAGAGCAGTGTTGCTGGAGTTCGTACACGTGAGGAAATCAGAATGCAGTGCCTGGAGGCAAGCGCTACAGATATGAGCACATATATATTTCCCAACGGGAACGGACATGACTTAATGGAACTGAATTCCAAGAGACGTGTCGCTTGAATTCTCGTCAGCGTTTACTTTTACAGTATTGAGCTTTTATGTGATACTAGACTGTGTATGGACTGCACTGACAGAAAACAGAAGGGAAGAATCGACATGGGCCAATAGCTAGATGTGGATAGAATGACATTCAAGGGATATTGTTTTTAACCCTTAGAAGAACAGTTGTTGTCAAACAGCTACACTATGTACAGGTTATTACATGATTACATCATTAATATAAATCTCCATTTGGGTCAACTGTACAAAGGAATTAGGTTTGCAATTTATTTATTCAGTAGAATTTGATCCATTTTAAAAACAACATGTTGGCCCTGAGATGTTAATCAGATTCAAACACTTAGAAACGCAAATGGGATGACTGATTTAGGAGCTGCACTTCTGCTTTTATTAGACAGGTCATCAAAAAAACCTTGGTAATCATCAGAAACCACAACACACATTTCTAAACACATTTCAGTTTTTCATGCTGATTTCAGATCTGCTTTCAGTTTTTCAGTCACATTAACATTTTGAATTATGCATGTGGCTGTTGACTGTTTCAATATTTTCAGCGCACACTGTGGCATCGATATAATGATCAGTGTCAGTCAGCTACCACTGTTTCTTCAAAAACGCTCAGCATATGATTATTAAATGCTAATTATACCAACTATCATGCGGTATAGAACTAGCTTCATCACAAAAACTGTATGTGCTAGAGAAAAACTCAACACAGATTTGAAATCCGCATGAAAAACACTACAAAACCCATATAATCTCTGACGATTTTGACCTGTTGACCTGTGTTATAAATGAGCTGATTGTGAGAAACACACCATCTCATTGTTATTGCTGGTGGTAACTTACAAGGGTTAAATCTCTATTACCAAAAGGATGCCCTGAGGGTGGTTGGCTCAGGAGCAACTACCCTTGCTGAAGCCTGAGAACAATATAGGTACTTTTAAAGAAGTACTTGTATGAAGCAATCGTGCAAGGATATAAAGAAGGTGGGCTAACGTTAAAAAGGAAGGTGGTAAAATCGGCTTTCTCCCCATTTCTCAACTGTGCCTTGTAGCTTTGGTGAATTTCTGGAAGATTGTAAGGACATTAGTTTAATTTGAACGTTGCTTGAATGACAAAGCTGACGTTTCACACGGAAAGAAACTGTGTCGAAGCCCCAATTCTGAACACAAAAGCATGAAAATTGCTTTGTTATACCTGCTTTATTTGAGATTTGTTAGATAATAACCCGCAAGTTTTGGAATGTGCCTTGAGAGCTTTGAATGCTGGAATCAAAAAGGTAGAGCAGCTGGAAAAAAAACACACAACTATTATCAGCTCATCTACCCCACAGTGTGTCAGAAAAATGTAGCTTTGATGGTCCAGTGGCTGTCATGAGGTGCAATCAAATAAATAAAGAGGGCACCCGCAGTCTTTGGGCAAAGGAACCCAAGCATCTCCGAACAATGATTTGATCACGAGCGAGCAAGGTGGCAGCTTGGTCTCAGCCGTGGGAGTGGTGCGGACTGACTCATACAGCGAGGTTTTTATGTGCTGCTACTGCTTCTGTTGGCATCATCCCCAAGAGCTCCTGGCGGCTCCTCTCTCGTTTTAATTAACATGTAGGCCCGGCGATGTTAATTAAAAACAGACTGATCATTACCCACCAGGAAAGATCATACGGACGCTCCGGCACATCTAAACAACGCAAGGCTGGCTCGCACACTGCTTATGCCAGAAGCAAGGAGATAGTTTTCAGTGCCGTGAGGAGGAAAAGATCTAAGACAAAACTGTACTTTTTTTTATATAAAGCTTAAACATAATGCATTTGTCAATGAAGCTTTGGCGTCTTCTGAAAGGAGCAGAAGTGTGCTTGCATTAGGTGCACATTATTCCCAGAAGTGAGCTTAGAGTTTTAGATATGCTGAGGATCAAGCTTAGAGTTTTTGGGTTCTGTGCTCTGGTGTGCATATAAAGCAGGATTATGGAGTGTTTCGTGCTTCCTGTCTGGTAAGGGAAACCTGAGATATCCCTAATCTGTGAGTGTTATGGACGATAAATCCGGGATTGCACTTACTTCATGGGCTTGAAGAGCGCTTGTCCGTAGTTCTGGAACGTCATGATGAGCTTTAGTTGTGTTCCACCAGACTTCATAGCTGTGGAGAGGAAAAATGCGAACACTTTTAATGTTAGATCCACAGCGAGAAAAGACACTGAACTGTGTCAGATGAAGCTGTTGCACATGTGTGCGTGCACACGGACACACAAACACATTCTCTCATCAGGCCTACCGCATGACTTCCGCTCTGACTCATTTGTGTACGCACAAATGTACTAAATCTGCACTATTGCGAATCTGGGCAGACAAACAACAACTTTTTTCCAGTGTGTGTTTTCCAACCTCTTCACAAACTCCGACAATGAGATGTTATGCCTTGGCCCATAAATAAACAATCTAATTCCACGCATAGATAAGCAGCCATCTGCCGTTTATGACTGTCAGAGTGTCTAGGGTGGAGCGCTTGTAATAAAGCCTATGTCTCTCATCAGCAGAGATTACCGTGCTATGAAGCAACAGTGCCATAGGCGACGGATAAGAGCTATCTGCTCGGTTCCTGTCCTGTGATTGTTCTCTTTAGGGGACGATACACAGTCGGAGATTCACTGATTAAATGGAGCAAGAATACACTTTTGAATGGATCCAGAAACAGGACGGCTTAATCCTCTAGACCAGAGGTTCCCAACCACTGAGCTGTAGACCAGTCTTGGTCCATAAGTTATTTGGTACCAGGCCACACAGAAAGACAAAAATATTTTATTGATCATCAAAGTCTGAAAGATCTTTTTATTACGTGATACGGTACTTTAGCCCACAAGCTAGCAAAAACGAATATGCTAAATGTTTTTAGTTGGATCTATACCGGTCATTATATGAAAGTGGTCCGTTGCGTTAAAAAGTTTGGGGGCCAGGAATGATCACTGCTTACAGTAGCACCTGTCAAGGGGTGGGATGAACTAGGCACCAAGTGACTAGTCAGTTCTTGAAGCAGATGTGTTGGAAACAGGAAAAATGGGGCACTGTAAGGGTCTGTGCAACACTGTCAAGGGTGCTGGACTGGCCATTGGGCATACCGGGCATTTGCGAGAGGCGCCCCGTTGGGTGCGATATCCCGCCGGCACATCTCAAAATGCCTGGTATGATTTTTTGTCCAGTTCGAGCCCTGGGGATATGGCGATATGATCATGGGCTGCCAATGGCTCCCTGATGTGGATGTGGATTAAAAGCTGGCCTGTGGGGTCCAATCTAACTGAAAAGCTACTGTAGCACAAATTAATTAGCAAATTAATGCTGGCCATGATAGACAGTTGGAGCAACTATCTAAGCGTTGGCCTTATCAGGAGTCAGATCCTTTGTGATGCTGCAGCCAACCATGGCTGGTAGCCCACAAGAGCACAATTGGCTCTGTTCTCTTTGGAAGGGTTGGAATGCCCCCCACCTCCACCCCGTCGCCCATCAGTCAGTGTGACTCTAGCCAGCACGGGCGTCTTTTGGCCACCAGTGATCTCTACGCATGTTACACTGGACAATGACAGTCTTCTACCTATCATTTAAAAAGTTATGATGGAGGAAGGATTACATCAACTGGATGGCTGACATGAGACCAATCCATTCAAATATGTCAAAAATTTCTATCCTACCTTTTGTATTATACTATTTGTAAACAGAAATATTTGATTAAGTTTTGAAAAGGATACAAATTTTATTATGTAGAAATAATTTTTTTTGTCATATATATATATATATATATATATGTATATATACATATATATATATATACATGTAAATGTATATATCAAATGTAAATGTATGTCACGGTCGCTTCGCCTCCTCCCCCTAGACACCGCTCCTTTTCTCCCGAATATTAGTTCTCCTGTCATTCTGCCA
>JBBPCW010000027.1:7740768-7751595 GCA_037974425.1 Phenacogrammus interruptus | reverse complement strand
GAACTAGCTTCATCACAAACACTGTACCTGCAGGAAACACTAAACACAGATTTGAAATCAGCATGAAAAACACTACAGAACCCACAGAAATTGATCTCTGATCATTTTAACATTTTGATGATAATTTTCTCACCAAAGGTCAATTGTATGAGAATTATATGAGCATTTTTACTCAGTGTTTGGGATATAATCAATGGCTTCTTCTGATGTAGAAGAAGCCACGATACATCGAGTATACCTGACATATCGCCCAGCCCTGAGTAACTGTAACTAATAGTCCAGGTCAATTTAGTACAGCAGCATTCACTTAGCCCCCTGTACTCCTCCAGCTTTGCTTCCCCACTTCCACCCGCAAAATAAGATGCCCATGCGATGAATGATAAGCACAAATTCAATAATAATTGCTTCATCAGAATACAGATAATGAGGGAAACCAAGGTGTGCTGATGTTTGTCAGAGCAAAAGCTCCAGATTTTATCTGTAAAAACATAATTCAACTTTGTGGCAGAGCACACAGCCTAACTCTAGAAATATAGTGGCCCATTTGTTATGTGTCATCACCCTATTGTAATTAGTCAATTAATTTATATTTCCGCCCTCAGGAGGCCCCACCAAGAAGCAGCTAAGAGCTTCAGGATATCTGTGAAGCTTCAGGATCTAATTTTATATTTTCTTTTTACATTTTCAGCTTCAAGTGTAGATGCAGAAACATAGATCAGGCTTTTCTAATGTTACTGTTTATCTAACCATCTTTTCTACCCTCAGGTTTCTCCGCTTGGTTCTATAACCTTCTCTCCTCATTTAGCAAGAACTCTGTCAAAGTAGTTATGTAAAGAGGTCCTACAAGAAGATAAGGGGGTCCCTGTAGCCTAATTCAAAAGAGGGAACAACTATGTAATACCCCTTTTATAACAACTGGAAGTCACATCATATTTAAGGGTCCACTGATGGAGCTCAGCAGAGTGTTCACAGTGGAAGGTCTCATGAAAGGTTCAGAAGACATGAGGACTTTTACAGCCCACAGCTACATGCCATGACTTTAGAATTCTTAATCATCGTGTTGTTCTGCTTCCTCAGACAGCAAGGAATTCTAAGAACCCCCTCAGGAAAAAGAAGATGCATACATTTCAAACTTTTATTAAAGAATGGATCAAAACTATTGGCAGGAAAGATTGGAAAAATTGTCGACTTGCGCAACACCATTTCATCATATTCAACGATGCATGAGCACTAAAACCATGCTATTTTCTGAACCAGCCTGCTTGTTTTGAGTCACTGAAGAAGCTGAAGAAGTGGATAATTTGCTAGGAGAGGCAGCGACTCTGTAGATTGCACTGCTCTCTACATAGGTACTCTCCATTCAACACTGTGTCCTTGCAATAACTGGCAACCACTCTGGCTGTTGGACTGCTCACTGCTCCACAACTGAGACATGTGCATTAAAGGTAACAGGTGTGAGGGTTGTTTGGTTTGGACAGGTGCATAAATTACATTTCTTTTTCATTTGAATATTCTTCTAATTGCAGCATTAAAAAAACATTAAACCAATAACCCAAAAATTACAAATGACAAATTACAAAAATCACCCTTGTGTGTAGCCCTGTGCACTTATTTCACAAGAACTTTCTGGAGTTTCTTTCAGATGCTCACTTCAACTCATTCATTATCTAACCATATTTCCTCCCCTCAGGTTTCTCAGCTTGGTTCTGTAATCTTCTCTCCTCATATAGCAAGAACTCTGTCATAGTAGTTATGTTAGATGAAGGTTCAATTAGATGAAAGAGGGACACTAAACGCTGAACGGGCTCCTCAGTGGAAACCTAAGTCCTTTGAATGATTGAAAGATTGTGTTTAAACACCAAGAGACTAGGCTATACCTGGGACAATTTTTGAACACCTTCAACCTCAGAGTTTTAGGAGGTAGGCTAGCTGTGGCTGAGGCTACTCACCACTCTTGGTTCCCAGTAGCTTTGGGATAAAAGCGTATGTCAGTGTTCACGTTGAAGAGGGTATCGTCGTCCGTCAGTGGTGGCAGCGGACTCCTGTAGAGGGGGTGCTCGAAAAGGGTCGTGAGCCTGGAAACGCGAAAGTCCTGCTTCTCCGTGCCCCGGTTCGCCTTCTCTCTGATCAGACTTTTCTGTCTCTCCTCCACGGGCTCCTCCAGTCTTTTCAAGGGCTCTGTTCTGTCCCCAGCGCCGGCCAGCTTCTCCAGAGACTGCGAGGTGAGGTTGGAGCTGGGCTCGTTGCTGAAGTCCTGCAGTATCCTCAGCGTGTGCTTCCCTGGCCAGCCCGCCTGAGCTCCAGCAGAGGCACTGGCAGCGGCTCTGGAGCGCGGCTTGGGCCGCCCGCGAGGCTCCTCGCTCGGGCTGTGGGCACACGAGCAGCCGGCGTCCCCTCCGCCTCCTCCTCCGGAGCCCGGGCCGGCCGCTCTCCTCTCCAGCTTGGGCAGCAGGTCAATCATGATGTGCATGGTGCACGCCACGAGAAACACCATCAGGATAAGCAGACGGAACTTACGGAACAGAATCATTTTGGAATATATTGTATTTGTTGTTATTATTGTTGTTTTTCTAGCCGTGCCACATTAGTAGCGTCTTGAGGATGGCGAAGCCCAAAATACAACACGTGGGGAAGCGGATAGGTGAGAAAAATAAACATAAAAACTAAGCGTTTCAGAAATATGATATTAAATACCAATAGTCTTGCTTGCCAGTCAGGTTATAGACTCGTCGTGACGAATGAACAGGCTTATTATTTAGAGATCTGGCCGTTTCTTCTACCTCTTCCCAAACGGTGCCAGCTGCATCTCGGCTCCGGGGCGAAGGCGACACGAAGCGGCGTCCGTGCAGTCCGCTCGCCCGCTCCGAGAGCCCCACCTCCGGATCAAAAACAGGGCTTAAAGGGGGCGAATCAAGTGCCGGTACGGTGCAAAAAAAATTAATAAATAAATACAAAAACAGCAACGAATCGACGTCGCAAGAAAACGACGACATACGAAGGAAAAAAGCCCAAAAGATCCGTGCGCCTCTCCCCGTGACAGGTGTGGATCCGTGCGCCAGACTCCTGTCCTCCAGGTCACTGCCCATTCAGCTCGAGCAGGACCAGCGCTCCTCCAGGTTTAGGGATAGAGGAAGGAGGGGAGGTGGGGGGGAGTGGGTGTTAAATATTATGATGGAGCCCGTGCTGAAGCCAGCCTCGCCCGCGTCACCGGGAGCGGATCGGATTGGTTGGGTTTCACGGTGCGTCCAGCGAGCGAGTCCCGAGCTAGAGCCGCGCGCATCCTCGCTCTGCAACGGAGACCCTACCTGCAGGGACCCCCTCTGCTGCTAGAGGACGCTGCGGGACAAAAGTGAGCGATTCCGCCCACCCTCGGTTCCACGCAGCGCGAACACACACACACCCACACACATACACACATCACTTCTAAGGAGGTTTATTCTAATGCTCTCGTTTTATTCCATATTTCATGTCAACAGTGCAAAAAAAGTGGGGAGCCTTAATTGCGCCAGATGGATGAGGTGTAGGTCTCTCCCACCTGAGTACTTCTAAACTGAACATTTATGGATCTTGCTTAAGGCCCTTCATATCCTTGGTGCATTACTAATTATAGATGAAATCATTTATTCTCCGGGTTGTATGTTTTCTGAGTAAAGTTTTTCATCTTTCATAAGACAAAGCTGGTAAAGACACAGCTGCCATATGAAACCCTCTGCCTTGTCCCATAGGGAAGCTTCATTTAGGCTGAAACACTAAGCCCTCCATTTCTAGAGTCAAGTGCACATCAATATTAATCGGGGCAGTTACATATGGAGAAAACAGCAGCTGCCCTCTTTCTAATCCTGAGCTTTTCTGTTCTGTTGCACATACAGATCAGATATTTCACATGTTCACACTGTATGACTCCTGTACAGAATTGCTTTAATGAGTCACTGAGCAGTTTAAAAAGCCCTCCTTAAACCGGAGCCAATTTTCTGCTTCCATTCAAGGTGTAACAAAGGATGCAGTACAGTAAAGATATCCTCCTTTCTCCTTTCGTCGCCCGCTTCCCGCTTCGCCTAACATAATTCACGGAAAGTTGCGAGCTCGCAGGAACATGCTATTGTGTCACACGAACTGGAAATTAAGCTTCATTACAGGTTATACAGAGTAAATGGAACGAAAGTTTGAAAACATAATTTTTTTTCTTCACTTCTCTTTTGACCCCAACCTTAACCTTCACCATTCGTGAGGCATGTTAAAGCTTTGTAAATCTCCATGCCACCTAATTTTGAGGGGCTAAAATAAGCTCGTGTTGTAGGAGTTACAAAAATATTTAACAAACTCCTCACAGAGGTCTCCCAATGGTGTGAAAGCAAACAAGGAATCAACATTTCAGCGCTATGCTTCAAACTGATTAGCATTCTTGCTATGGGGATTATCCATGGCTGGACTGCTATTGAGGATTTAAGGTGGTCTAGATTTAAGCATAGTAATTGGTCTAGTGTCAGAGATGGGGTTGCATTATCAAATAAAAAGGTCTGATTTTTTAAAATATGGATTTATAAAAGTTTTTTTTTTTTTAAATATCTGGACAACTGAGAGGGGCATTTTCAATGGCAGAGGTTGTTCAATTAGGCCGACATAATATCCAGCTGTTGCACTTACAAAAGGCTGGTAAAAATTCTGTTAAACCTAATTTATTCAGGTTAAAAATTACTACATGACCCTGGATTTTCAGTGTAGCTTCTTTCTATACAACCCTAGTGTTCATTCTGCTGATGTAATGGAAATCAGCTAGGACATTTGAAACTAATATAATAACAGTAACTTTCTGTTAGCACTCTGTTGGCTCTCCACATGTGAAATGTGACTCTATGTTGAAATGCTAGGGAGCAATGAGGGGCGAAAGGGTAAGGGTGCAAACTTCCTGCTGTGAAAACAATGTACAATTCTTCTCAGAGATCACCATGACAATATAAAATGCATAGCTTAACATTCTTATTACAACATAAAGACAATTATTTTTCAAACATTCATGAGGACAACAATCCAATTTGCTTCTTCTGTTTTTTTTTAAATGAGGTATTACAAATTGTTCTGTACTAACATTGACTTTTTTATATGAAGACGGCCTTCATCTGATTTGTGCTAACAGTGAGACTAAAAAAAAAATAACAAGAAATACACTATATGGACATAAGTATTGGGACACTTAATTATTGCATTCACTTGGTCCCATACCTCCAATGATGGACAATCTTAATGCTTCAGCATACCAAGACATTTTTGCTTGGCTTGCTGAAGCATTTTGGCTTAGCTTTTTTTTTGGCTTGGCTTTTCACCAGGCTTTCTCACAGAAATACTCCAAAATCTTGTAGAAAGCTTTCCAAGAAGAGCGGAAGCTATTATACCAGCAAAGGGGGGACCAACTCCATATTAAAGTCTGTGCTGGTGTAATGGTCAGGCGTCCCAATACTTTTTGTACATGTTGTGTAAAATAGACAGTGTGCTACAGTTTCTTATAGGACTTTTTCCAACATCCAGTAAAGCTTCTCCAACCTTAGAACAGTCATCATTTTAGAACGCATTTGTGGGTGGACTGTGGGCTGGTCAATTATGGGGAGTTAAGTTTAGGATCTTCTGCACGTTCCAAAAAATGAGTGGATAAACTTCCTTTTCATTTGACCGGTCGGACTGGTTTCTGTGCTGTAGTTTCTGTTAAGTGCGCTATAAGTTATAAGAAATATAACTCCTCTGTATGAGTCATCTCTGACAACTCGTATTGAGTTACGGAGAAATGCGACACTTATGTCTTATGTCCTTATGAGTAAAAATGGCCAGGTGTTGCTGTGAATGATGTCTGAGCTCTGTTCTTAGACAGGGCTGAGGAAGCTAGCGTTCTTCAATAAAAGCAAACAACAGAAATGTGGGGGCTATATTATCCCTTGTTGCGAATTTATGGAAAAAAAGGGTCTCTTTTATGCATGCCAGCAGGCTTTTTATATCAGGCTGAGGTAAACAACATTCCAACAGAGAGTTCAGGGAGGTCAGATTTAGCATTTTTGTCCTCTCACCAGCTCTTGTTGTTCCCTGGGTAATATCTCAGCATCATATTTAGCGGCTGTTGTTGCTCAAGGTTTATGACCTTTGGCTCATAAATGGGACTGAAATGGCTCAGACGTGGCGTGTTTTGGCCCAGAAGAGAGGTGCATTACTCCTGGCATTGATCCACGCTCCTGGACCTACAGGCCACACCAAGCCAAGGAGGTATTTTAGGAATGGCTCTTTGGACAAAATGGAAGTCTGAGGAGGTTTTAGCCTTGTCAGAGAAATCGATGCATATTCCAGATTCCAGACCACGTCTGCCTGAATGTGAACTCCTCAGGGCGGCACACTGATTATTGCTTTTAGACTGGGAGTTAGTGCCCCTCCCCCAGAGACCCCCTGACTATAAAAGTTTATGCCATGATAAATAAGCAGGATGCCACAGATATTTATTGTGACCATCACAATATTGGCACTATGATAAGGCCAGAAGCTCCAGTATAATACACCTAACACACTCTTTGTTATAACAGCTTCACTCTGTAAATGAAAGCTCGAGCAAATCATCAGACATTTCTGTCATGTGTGCAAGCATGCTGACCAGTCTCTGATGTTCCTGGCAAGCATTCGGATGAATCACAGGCTTCCTCGCAGCCAAACAAACATGCACATGTTTTTTTTCCCCTCCTCAAAACTACGCAGGCCTGCCCTAAGCCATGTCGCATGAAGCGGTCACCGATGTCGGCTCACGACATGTAAACCAATGCAATTGCAATACGCAGCAGCATAAGCACCACATGTTGTGTTCCGTCTATATCATGCAGGCCTCCAAACAGGCTTTATTTGCACAGCAGTGTTTAGGATAATTGAATTTCTCCACATTTCATAGTCTTTGTTTTCTGTTAAACAAAACAGACTGTTCTTCTCGTTAAGCGGTGAAGGGCCAGTTTGTTCCGAAGCAAACCCTGAGATATTTAAAGGCTTTAATGTGAGCAGGCGGACAAGTCGATTGAGTCAGTGGTACAAATTGTGGCTAATTTTCCAACAACTAAGAAAGAGACTAGACAGTGGGGAAAATTATCACACACGATTAATGAGGGCCTAATGTGGTGAGCCAGCTGGGAGGGGGAAAAAAAAGCTCTTTTCAACAATAAAATTCTTTCACTTGGCTTCTCTGTGGGCAGCCGGTCTGTGGCAGTGACCAGCAAGATCTGAGACAGGAATAGAGAGGGAGGAGTGACTGGCATGGCGGTGAGTAATGCAGCACAGACGGAACAAAGGCACAAATCTGAATATAGCATCTCTGGGCTAAAAAACAATTCACCATTGTCATGCAAAAAATAAATAAAATAAAACAAAACAAAACAGAAAAAAAAACAACAGCAAGCAAACAAAACCTCGCAAAGCTTGTGCCGAGATCAAAGCCAGAATCTGCCGTTGCTGTTTCCATTTACTCGGTGGAATAGAGAGGGAAAAAACACCCTCATAATCTCAAGGGCCGCTCCTTCATTTTGAACTAACAAATAGTCATCGCGCTTGGCATTTATTTGTCTCCTGTAAACGACAGTCTGCACTTGCATTTCTGCTCAAGGCAGATGAGTTCCTTCCATTATTGATGGCAGAGTCGTGTCTGACCTTTTACATGCTTACAGACACCATCCGCTGAGCTTTAATTATTAATATCAGTCCAGACGCAGCCCGAGCGGGTTTTCTCCAGGAATGGAGAAAAATACTGCTTTCAGTGATATTGCTTTTGCGAAAAATGCAGAGATGTTTTCCAGAAGAAAGCTTTCACTATTTGCTTTTGTGACCAGAAATGTCTTAATGGTTGAGGTCGTCTCAGTGAGTGTTTTCCACTTTCTGTTCCAAGTGACTGCAGGTGGATTTCCAGCACCGCTGCATGGCTCCTTAAGTGTTACTGTGATAATCCATATGGTATTGGCAGCAACCGTTTTTCAAAGTGTGCAATATGCAAATGAGCCTCTTACTAGCTCTTCATTCTATGCTGTAAGAATCCTGACCAGTCATTAATGTCTACTGGGGCCCTTTGGGATGGATTTTAGTAAAACCACATCACAAGAATCCAATAATGTGTTTTTGATTTATAAGTATGTATATCCCGTAATCTGCGGTACAATATTAGTTTTGGACCATATATGATCTAACCAGAAATATGATCATCTCAAATATATCTGTGATGATTCATCCCCAACTGTGCAATTACTAAGAGATGTCTATACTAAATGGAAAGAAACATTAAGGTGGACACACTGATAATACAAAAAAACTTAAAAGACTTTTGGGAACCTGACTTTGGTAGATGTCAACTGGAAAGTTATATTTGCGATACACTATGCAATTTAATAAGATTAGAGATATGATATGATAAGATAACCCTTTATTACCCCCACAAGTGGGAAAAATGCATCGTTACAGCAGCAGTATATGAATTTACAATGTACAATTCTACATCAATTGTATTTTTACACCAATTTTATGACATTCCTGATGTTTCTGACCCATGCAATAAAAGTCAATATCCCAAAGGAAGCCATATGCATGTTTCTGGCATTGTATAAAGATTAATAATTTCTAGTAGAATCTTATAAGAGAGCTTGATATAATATTTGTCCACCCTCTGCGACTGAGTCTAAAAACTTTTATATACGATAATAAAGAGGAATTTCTCCTCATCTTCTACATTTTTATTTCACTGTGCTCATAAATGGATTCTGCCAGAGTAGAGCATCAGTACTGTGAAGGACCTCAATCTCCATTAAGCCCTATGTACAGCTCTGAAAGTACTTTTTAATGATTCAAATTGTGGTACCCATCCCTCAATATTAATGGGGTAGTGAAGGCTCTGAAACTTTCTACTGGACTTGTGAACTTCAGAAGTTCAGTTTAGTTCGGAAGAACTTCCCGAAGAAGACTGTTGATTCATCTTCTTCTATTTAGATTTCAGTGTCTACTATATAAGCCCTTTTATTTAATTTTAGCTTGAACTATAGACTATGTGGACAAAAGTATTGGGACACACCCATTTTCCAGGGTTTGGGTTAAACCTCTTACATCCACTGAAGGGCAATTTTAATTCTTCAGCATACCAAGATATTTTGGACAACGCCATGCTTCCAACTTTGTGGACACAGTTTGGGGAAGGACCTTTTCTATTCCAGCATGGCTGTATGCCAGTGCACAAATCGAGCTCCATAAAGACATGGTTGAATGAGTTTGTTGTGGAAGACTGAGATTGCGAACCAGGCCTTCTTGTTCAACATCAGTTCCTGACCTCAGAAAGAATGGGCACAAATTCCCACAGAAACCCCACAATCTTGTGGAAAGCCTTCCAAGAGCAGTAGAAGCAGTATGGGGGGACCAACTCCAATGTCATTACAGTACCTGTAAGTACAGAACTCAGTCCCAATACTTATATATGGTGTATATAAGTATTACGACAAGTTGTGACATCATTTGCATGTAACAATGACACTCAATTATACCACAAAACATCATGGAAATATAATTCAGCTCTAATCACCGGGTTTCAAAACAAACCCCGGGACTGGAGCATGGAGAAACTGGCCGGGCGATTGTATCCGCCAGTGACCTTGCTGCAGATACGTCCATGATGAACTTGCATCCATAATGTATTTGCCCTCAGACCGTGCTGGCGGCCGCAAGGTGTAATTTCTTACCTATAGTGGATGCATGAATCACAGCTTGTCAGTGTAACATCACTTCACCCGATCATCCGTCTGGTGAGATGTTGCCCCGTCTCAAGCCACAATCCGTCTCCCCTCCACTCATCACCGTAATGGGGCCTGGTTGTCATACAATACTGGTGCACCATTGACGTGACACGAAGCCAGATGTATGACAACACCTCCTGTCCCTGGGTGTTCCGATCATGTCGCCATTACTTACACTTTGTCTGCAGCCCCTGCCTTCATTGGGATGACATTCTGCACATATGATCATTTCCATCCATGCCAGTTCACTCTGCATTCCCAACCAGATTCAAGTAAAAATAGTCGATTAGAGCCTCAGAGCCCCAGGAGGCACTGTAGGCATGTAGTTGTACATATATATTATTTAACATCATACATATCTATTATTCATTTATTTTATATGTATAAAGAGTTTCGTTTATTTTTAGGTTATATTTCATATATTTTTCTGTTTGTTTGTTTTTTGCTTTAGGACCTATATTATGAAAAATGCTCTATATCACAGAAAAATATATTTTTTTAAATGAAAGAGTTTCATGTGCCATGTAAACATTGTTAAAGGTTTAAAATGTTCTGTGCACTCCCCAGTGCACTATTTCTATGTCCGTAGTCCAAGGACGAACTGCAAAATCAGCCCATTCATAAGTCTGCATAAATCTGTGTAAATCTGTCCATTCAGTCCAGAGCAGTTTTCTTCACCCATTCACAATGACGTTATGCACTACCAGTCAAATGTTTTTGCACAAAGATTTTCTACATTTGCAAGTTACTCACTAACTATTTAATACAAATATGCCCAATATTCTTTGCTAACAAATACATTTACAGGATGTTTAGTACCTTTATCAGCCATTAAAAGGTCATAGATTTATTAATGACCTACAAAAGACAATTTAATGTATTTTTACTTAGAATGTGGATCACCAGTCAACTGTTATTTATAATAAGCTCTTAAGTGGTACTCAATAAGATGGAACAGTTAACCAGTGCATTTAAAGGGGCAGCTGGTAGCCTAGTGGTTAGGGCATTCGCCCTGTGACCAGAAAGTCCGGGTTCGATTCCCAAGACCGCT
>JBBPCW010000027.1:7678685-7693112 GCA_037974425.1 Phenacogrammus interruptus | reverse complement strand
ACACTGAACCGCTTGAATTTCAATACAAACAAACAGAAAACATGGGGTGTTCTAAAACTTTTGACCGGTAGTGTAGTCTAGGCTGAAACATGAGGATAGGGTCTGGCATGCTGCCGAATATACAATAACTGGCAAATAGTGAGTAAATCCTGATTACAGAACTACAGTGCTGTTTCATAATTATAGATTACACTAATGGTCTGGTAAATGGATTTTGTTCTATTGCCAGTATATCACTTTCATTTTTACAGCAAGATTTTACACTGCACTTTTGTCCACTGATGCCCAATTGCTTTAGGCAAATCCTATGCATATTGTAATACATCTAATGGCTGGACATCTGGGGCAAAATTTACTTCAGTATGATAAAAATGGTGCAGCACACCCATTAAATCCTTTCAAGATACTAAACGATAATGTAGCCAATATTTCTATGAAATATTTGAATTCAGTGTTTCTCTTGGCAATAAGCAGTATTCACAATGGAATCTAGGTCAGCATAAATTGTTACTTTTTTTTGTATTGAATCATGCTTTGCATTGAATTTCCAACAATTATTTTTACACAATTTCCTGCAAGACCCTACTATATTTCTTTGGAACAGGAATGCCCAAGCTGGTCCTGGTGATCGACCACCTTGGAGAGCTTAGTTTCAACATACCTGGCTCTAACAGTCACATGCACCTGAAGGACTTAATTAACTGCATAAGCTGTTTTAGATGAGGGCTGGAACAAAACTCTGCCGCTTTAGGACCAGACTTGGGCACTCCACCCTTACGGCACAGGTTCAGAACCCTGGTCTTGGAGCCCCAGTGAAAAGAAAGCTTGTCCATGTTATTGCTTACATCACCATGGCAAGTACCACAGTCCAGCCTGAGCTGTATTTGTATCATATTACGATTAGAGCCTTGATCAAAACGCTTGTTGTGAAGTCAGTGATTTCATACACTCATTTCATAGGCTTGGCCAGAAAAGCCACTCTTCTGGAGGCTTCAAATGAAGAATTCCATGAGACAAAGAAACGACAGACCTGAGTGTGCTCATACTTGGTTGAACCAACAGCAATGAGATGCTGGGATGTTTATACTGGGTGAGGCACAAATGTACATTACAATAATATAGAATATTCTATATTATATAAACCTAATATAGCATATGTACAGGATTGGATCTTACATCCCAGTTATAACATAGGTTCTAAAGATACATGCAAAGATACCCCCCACTTTTGGGGACTTAACATGGCACCTTTAATTTTAAGCATGTGGATGGGTGGGAGTTACTACTACTCTGCCAGTTCAACTGGCACCACCAGCTGCTGGAAGGAAAGGCTGAGTGGAGGAATAGGCTTAGGGGAGACAACAGAGACAAGATTACATCCAAACCTCTCAACCTTAAAAACAGTGAAAAAGGCTCGCCCTTTGCTCCAGTGTTCAGACTTTGCCATCACAAGCTTATCTCCATGTCAGAATGATGCCAGCAGGACTCAAGAAGGAGGGCTGTGACTTACAACTAGAGATTAGTCCCTGTGCAACTTAGCATGCAATTAGCCAGTGGCTGAGTCTTTGTGCTGAAACTCATACAATGAAAAGATGGCCCGACTTGTGTCATGTGTTTTTTTACTGCGTCCCCAGAAACACATGCAGTAGATGAGAGCATTAAAAGTGGTGCAGTAGGGGTGCAATGATATCAAATTACTGTGGTAAAAAACAATAATGAACACTTTTTGCATTTTAAACAATGACTGAACTGTTCACTCAGAAAGGGCAACCAAAAGTTTCTTCAGTTGTTTTATGTCAGTAGTCTTTATACTGGTCCTCAGTTTCAAGACCACTTTCTTATGGCATGATGCAAAAAAACTTCTTGACAATTTTAATGGGTCGCTTTCAGGGTGAATTCCAGCATGGTACAGTGATAGGATGCCACCTGTGCAACTCAAGTCCACTCATGAAATTTCCTTGCTACTAAATATTCCACAGTCAACTGTGGTATTAAAACAAAGTGAAAGTGATTGTGAACAAACAGCAACTCGCCACGTAAACTGGTCAGCGGATGCTGAGGCGCAGAGTGCGCAGAGGTCATCAACTTTCTGCAGAGTCAAATGCTACAGATTGTTGCCAGGAGAACGGTACTTGTCTGAATGCATTGTGCAAAGTCTGACGTTTGGTGAAGGGGAGATTATTGTGTGAACTCTGAATTCTTCAGCATACCAAGAGATTTTGGACAGTTTCATGCTCCCAACTTTGTGGAAACTGTTTGGGGACAAACCCTTCCTGTTCCAAGACCAGTGCACAGAGCAAGGTCTGTAAAGACATGGATGAGCGTGTTTGGTGTCGAAGACCTTGACTGGCCTGCAGAGTCCTGACCACAACCCGATAGAACATTTTGGGATGAATTAGAGTGGAGACTGCAAGCCAGGCCTTTTCATCCAACATCCAACACACCTCACAAATATGCTTCTGGAAGAATTCCCATAAACACACTCCTAAACCTTTGTGGAGGGATTGCCCAGATGAGTTGAAGCTCTTATAGCTGCAAAGGGAGGGCCAATGCCATATTAAACCCTATAAATTAAGAATGGGTTGCGACTTAAGCTCATATGTGTGTAATGGCAGGTGAGTGAATGCTTATGGTAATATAGTGTATATATGTATACGGTTCAGAGTTCACGGCTTCAGCCTTTTGCGGATTGTCTCTTACAATTGAACTTATAATTGTGAGTGAGTGAGGTGAGCAGATTTAGTGCTGCTTCAAGATTTAGCAGCGTATGCAACTGTGCTTTTACTGTATTTACCCTGCTTACACCAAAGTAAATGACAGCACATACCAAAGAAATTGTGTTTGCATGAATTAACTGCAGGAGACACCAGTTCAGTGTACACTGTACAGCACACATACGGGTTTAATGTATGAAGCTGAGTTTAAAATGAAACTAAAGTGTGTTGGGATCATATTTTGGGGCTTATATTAAGGACTGTACACAATAAAAATGGGCCTTTTAGGATTTAGGATCACAGTTTTTGCTTCTGGAACGTAACTCCTGCGAATTTCAGGGTTTACTGTATTTATGTTTTCAGGTCAGACAGGACTTGCTGGAATATCAGTGATGGTCTTACCTGGACTATACTATCCAACTGAACAAGATGGCAACAATGAAAATGTATGTTCACCGGCTAAAGTAATTTATTTTACATTATATTATATTACATTGTATTATATTGCATTACTGTATATTATATTATATGATATTTTGTTATATTGTTCTCAAATGTCATTTTGGACTATAATTTCAGTACTAGACTGAAAATGAAACGTTAAAACCCAATGGGTTTATCAGTGGATAACATATTATCCTCCAGCACCTCTTATTAAGCCCCACCAAAAGTGAAAAGAAAATCGGAAAATTTCTGACAGAACATTTTCACTTTTACATGTCCTTTAAAACTTTACTCAGACAATGATGAATTCAGGCACAGCTTCGTCTCTTTCATAAAGCAATCATTCTCCAATGCTAACATTATCCTGGAAAAAAAAAAGACATGATTAAAATGGGATCCTTTCTCTGTCAGTGTGCTTTAATTTGCATAAACTGTGCAGATGTCTTCGGTGAAGGGGAGTGAGTGATTTCATGAAACTGGCATACCCACTGAGATCCCTAATAAGTTACTGCTTCAATGCTAAAAAGAGCATATTAATAGATAGGGAACGCAGCAGTGAGCCTCACAAATGGACAGCAAGTCAAATGCGAGCAGCTCAAAGCTAGCGTTATTTATTTTAGATGTCTTTCACTCTCTAAATTGCTACACAAGGGGTCTAGTCTCTTGGAGTCAACTGGAAAGCCACTTGCCTGTCATCCTCCCTGGAAGTAACTTCAGATGTGTTTGCAGATGTGTGTAAACACAGGCTCTGCCAGGATTCTTAGAACCCTTTTCCAGAACTTGATCTCATTTTCTTTGATTAGCATTACATGACATTTTAGTTGCTTTCTTTTAGAGCTTGCTTTGTTCAGTTCTTTGTAATGTACATTCAAAGACGGGGCAGCTGGTGGCCTAGTGGTTAGGGAGTTGCCCCTGTGATCAGAAGGTTGTGGGTTCAAATCCCAGGACTATATGTGGCACCACTGAAGTACCGCTGAGCAAGATACCGTCCCTACAGACTGCCTTCTGGGTGCTGCGTCGCTGGTTGCCTGCTGCTTCATTTGGTGAATGGTTTAAATGCAGGGAAAGACTGTTCACACCGTGTGCTGTGGTGTGTTCATGCATGACTACAAGGGCCACTTTACTTAAAAGACAGACATAGCACAACACCATAGATATTATGATGACTTCATTACTATTCTTTGCTAATGTAATTCAGCATCATATCGGCCATTGTCTTGTGAAAAAAAATTCTCTCAATTTCGCCAGGGTTACATTTGTGGCTAATAGCAAGGTTGTTGTAATCGCCCAAACTTGAGCCCCTAGGGGAAAGATTTAAATATCCTTGCTAAACATACAGTAATTGCTACTTTACTCATGCCTCATGCATGCACTTAGTAAAAATTATGGATCTTGCTCATTTCGTCTCAAGATTGCGTCAATCTCTTTTTGCCTCTGCAGTCTGCAAATTCGCTTAAACTGATGTATTGCTGAGCCCTAACTAGAGAATATAACATCAGATCACACAAGTAATTACCTTCTCGCTGTATCAGTCCCACCTCCCTTTTATGTTTTACTATCACAGAGGGGATACACACCCTGCTTCCTTCACAACGGGGCCCCATTAAAGTCAGCAGACAGCTGGATATTACTTGTACAATTACTCTTGCCATCCACGAACAGAGAGAAACAGAGCATCCAGTACATTCAGCTTTCTGCACCATCTCTGATTGCTGTGTGGTTTCTTGGCCTATTGCTGGTCAGGTCAAGCATGAGGGTGAGGACACCTGAGATAGTTTCTATTACTGCTGAATGTAGCAGTCACTGACCTCCTCTATTCTAAAACAGCCCCTTGGCTCTTGACTAGAGTCAATAGCACACATGCTGCCTGTTAACATCGCCACAGGAGGAGCAATGAGACACTAAGAATGCTAAGCGGCATCGTGAAGACTTGTTGACTTTTTCTTTGCAATTATTCAAGATGGGTGAAAGTGTATGAGGGCATTGTAATTGAATTCATAAATAGCCAGACCTGTTGTATTTCCAAACCATAAGTGAGGAGGATTTGACATGTTTCATCATCAAGGATCTGCCAATAAAATAACAACAACTCAATTGGACGAAAAAAAAATGTCATGACATTTTTTAACCACTTTGCAGGAGCAGAATAATGGTTGAGCAGTGTTGTGGGTAATGCTGCTGTCTGCAGTATACACTATGAGAAACAATTAAAAACTTAATTGAACCCTGAAAATACATCAAACCCCTTCATTTTAATTAAGTGAAACATTGTCATGTTCATTTGTGAAACGAACCTCTTAAATTGACCTTAAAATTAGATTTAAGACATGAGTGTGAAACCTTTTAATCTTAAATTTAAGTCATTAATTTAGGGGGTTCTGATATTTAAGGGGCAAATTTGACAAATAAGGGGAAATTCAATAGTTTCAATAGTTTTAATCAGCCTTAATATGTGCATTTTGTTTAATTTTCTTAGATGGAAATTAAACATTAAGGTAATATTGAGTGGTAAAATTAAGGCATTTGGGGCTAGCAAATTGGAGCTAGATCCATACTACTTGATTTCTGGGCAAGGCTTCTAAAGCTACATTCACCAACATTTGGAACTAAATTGTAGCAATTGTAGCAGTTTCAACATGCTATTTTCAGAAGAATCTTAAGTATAGTGTTTTTTTTTTTAATGGGTCATTTTAAAGCTTAATAGCATAAATTAAAAACTAATTTTGTTTTTAATTTGTTTGTTTTCCAGTACTAATCTGTACTGGAATGGCAAGATCAGCTGATATCAGGTCTGGTAGCGGCACTGGAGAAGAAAAAATGATTTTGTGCCATTTTTGAAAAATGAAACACTTCAGAACATTACAGATTTGCCATTTTTGCCAAGCCTTGTCAGTTAAATGGTTCCAGTAGCACAATACATAATGAGAATGGAACAAAGCTTTAGGTGTCTTTGAGGCAATCAGCACTTTGACCCCATGTCTTTGTGAGCATTTATAGATAAATGATTTCTTATTGCATTCATTATAATGCTCTTCCCATTTATGTCCATTAATATAGTTTTCCACAGTTACTGCAGACGTTTGAATAAAACAGGTTTTTTTTAGGGGATAGAGTTTCTGGTGTGGAAAATGAGGCATTTTTATCCAACCCATTAGACAGATTCAGAGGAAGCAAAATATCTGTTGGGTTGTTTTCACACCTATAATTTGAGTTTGAGCTCCTGGAAACCCTCATACACACTGCTCTCACTATTCCGCACTCATTCATGTCAATTAATGAACTTTTGTGGGGCTCTCGTGTGTGAGCATGTGTGTATGTTTGCATGTGTGTGTGTGTGCATATGCGTGTTTGGGGGTGGGTCTGTGTGTGTGCCTCAGCAGGGTCTAAATCCTCATTAGAATTTAATAGTTTGTTCTGCTGTTATTAACTAGGTGTTGAGACTGCCAAATCATGCTTCTCTTTGGAGTGATTTTCTGCCATAATCAACCACCCATAAAGTTTATAGGAGATACTTTCCCCCTTGTCTTTTATTCCAACTCATAAATCCGCCAAAAAAAGAGCATATATTTAGCCAACTGTGACATATGTTACTCTTTTCCTCATTATCATTCTTTATGGAGCATTGCCATGACTCCTTTATGACCTCTCTCTCGCTTTTATCAATGGGAATAAAAGTTTGAAATCCGTTCCCTTCCAGGGATCCTCATATCATCATGAAACAGTTGAACAGTGAAAGTAGCCATAAACATCCTGCGAATCCTGCTATTTGATGTTTCCTTGTAAGGAGGCAGCTAAATTAATTTCCTTTTTTTTCCCTCCAAAAGTGCGTCAAAGATAAATGACCGCTGAGATGTAATGCCACACTCGGAGGAATAGAACAGGCTTTGCGATGTCTATTTTTTCATTAGGCTATTTAGCAAACAGAGAGCAGGGGGAGCATACTGAGTGCGGAAAATGAATATCTCTTGCTTTGGCATGCATTTGCCTGCCGGGAGGGTTTTCATTATGTACTAAACTAGGTAAAGAAAGGAGGTTGACATTGCTAGCAGTCATTATAGGGCAGAATTTAAGTAGTGCATCAAAGTGGCTTTGTACGGGAGACTTTGTGTGCGGGTATTGTGCAAAAAATGCAGTGCCGTGAGACTAGACCCCCACAAATGAAAGCCGGGAAGGTATTAGGACATTTGTCAGCGGTGGATGCCGAGGGAACGCCTTGGCAAAACAAACAGCCGCGTCTCGCTGGAGAGAAAACACATTGCGTCTTCCAGAAAACTGCCCCATTTGCAAATGCAGTATTGACCAAACGACCCGAGAGCTTTGCATTGTTTACAGAGCAGTCTTCCTAATGTAGTGGCTTTTTTTCTGCAGAAGAAGGAAAGATGGAGCAGGGAAAATAAAGAAAACTACTTGTTAAGTGCTGCCCAGGCCAGCCTGGCCTGCTTGGCTTCAACAGTGCTGTAGGTTTGGCAGTTATCGATTGGAGGACATTAAGTGGTATCTGCTGCAAGATTACAAGCACACTCTTCGGTCGGGAGGCATTGGCATTTGGATAAAAGAACTCTACTCTCTCCATCCAATTCCGTTTATCTGGCTAATTTTATTGACGGGGGTCTTGTGAGCGCTGCTGTCAAGCTTTTACTGGCATTGTGCTTTCAGCTTCACTTTTATTTTCACTCTCAACAGCCCTAGAATAGAGACTCCAACTAGTACTGCAAACCCAAGAGACCAAAACACAGCACAAGGCCACACACGGTTGCTAGTTTGTATGCATCGCACGAATGTTCAGACACACAAGGTACAATGTGTGTTACGGTTTTACTGATGAAATGCATGAACAAAAGGAGCAGTATGATAGAACTAGGAAAAATGACTTTGATGTCTTTGTCTTTTTGTTAAAATAACTGTATTCCCACACTGTGAGACTATCCACATTATGCAAGAATTCAAAATGTTACAATGGTAAACAAGTGTGCAGAGTTATTGCTAGCATTAGCTGACTGCCAGAGGGGAACCCTCAGGTCCTTCCAACACTTCAGAGAATGCCTAATGATTTATATAATTTAACATTTTAGTAGTCTCTTCATTCATTATTACGTTTTGATCCGCAATATGATGTTTAAAAGTCAACATCAACTGATAATTGTCTATTCAAGATTAATGGGATCTAAATAACTTGGACAGCTGGATGGCCTACTGGTTCAGGCATTGGCGCTGCAATCAGAAGGTTGTGGGTTTGAATGCCAACTGCTAGTGTAACCACTGAGGTACTCTTGAGCAAAGTACCGACCCCACACACTGCTCTCCAGGCGCCCCTCGTTGGTGGCAGCCCACTGCTTCACTTGATGAATGTGACTATAAAGTTTAATACAAAAAAAAATCTACTATTTTAAGATAATCTCTGGGAGCTTGTTATGCTATTGGTCTTCACCTCCATCTTTAATGAGTCTCTGGTTGAGTCTGTGGTCCCCATGTGCTTCAAAAGATCCTTTGTTGTCCTGGTACCAAAGACATTGTGCCTGAGTGATTACTGGTCTGTTGCACAAACATCGATAGTCATGATAGTTTTTGAGAGACTTGTTAAAGACTTCATCACAGCATCCATCCCCAGAATGTCATCTCCCACATCTTGAACACCATCCTCACCCACGTTGAAAAGAAAGATGGGGTCTAAGTGAAATTGCTGTTTACTGACTACAGTTCACTTTTCAATACAATAGACCCCTATGGACTGTTCATCAAGCTGAGGAATCTGGTAATAAACACCTGCCTGCGTCCTTGAGTTTTCAACTTCCTCACAGGCAGACCATGGGTGGTGAGAGTTAGTGGTTGTGTCTCCAGCACCATCATCCTCAATACAGGAGCTCTGCAAGGCTGTATCCTCAGCTATCTGCTCTACGCCCATGACTGCATGGCTCCAACTCCATCATCAAATTGGCTGATGACATGATTGCACTGGGCTTCATCTCTTACGAAGATGAGAGAGCATATATGGAAGAGGTAGAGTACCTGATATCGTGGTGTCAGGAGAACTGCCTCCAACTGAATGTCAGCAAAACCAAGGAGCTGGAGGTGGAGTAAGAGAGAGCAGCAGTCCTACACTCGCAGAACAGAGAGGCTTAGGAGGAGCTTCTGTGCTCAGACCACAACTGTTCACAAACTCTCACCTGCTGCCTGTCATTTAAGTCTATACATCAAGTAGCAAACTAGCACACTACACGTCACAGCATAGATATTCTATTCTGATATATTTTGCACACTGTACAGATCTTGCTACTGATTGTAATGTTTGTAATATTTGTTTATTTGAAGCTTAACTATGCTAAATGCTAACCTCAACTACATACAGTGCTGTGTGGTTATTTTAATTTAGAGCAAACGTCCCTCAAGTGCAAGGCAGTACAAGTGCAAGGTAGATGTACATATTGTGTAATATGAGCATTTAATGTATTGTGCCTAAAACGTGGCTGTTTCATACAAGAAGTCATCATGTGGAATACTAAGACTAGAGCGGGAGTTGGAAGGGGTGATGAAACCAGAAACACTGTCATGGCATGCGTGATAGAATGAAAGCCGCTGTACATTCCACAGTCGGAGGGGAAAACTGGCATTATTAAAAAGTAAAATGCAGTTGGCAAATGCACACACAAGAGAGCCCAAAGCTGACCAGTACAGTTCCCAGCTTAGCACAGCAAAACTGTGAGGCGACTATATTAATTGCCACTTAATTAATTATCACTAGAGCAGTAGGAGAGGCTTTTTTTCTTTTTTCATGAAACTCAGTTTTCCCAAGACCATGGACATTTAGTGTTTTTTTAATCAATCCTAAAAACAGTGCAGTCATGATCAGCCCCATTAGTTTCATTCATTAGCCTGATTCATTTTGCGAATTGGATTTTTTAGGTCAATGAGCAGCATCCATATATAGACGGCAGAAAATGTTCTAGTAAACTACGTAAAAATGGAATAACGTAAATCAGGGAGAGAAAAATAACCGCCAAGATGTTGAAGTGCTACAAATGGTGTCTCCTGTTTGAGCGTTTGATATTATTAGATGCATGTGTTTTCCATAACATTTAATCTGCCCTTTAATTAAGCTTTATTTAATGTCACACACAAACAACCTCTAACTATGGAAAGGCATAATCTTATCATATTCTAAAGTTATTGTCTACACGTAGCTGATGTAGCATTTCAATTATTTACACTTAAAAGACGATCTAGTGAGCCATCAATAAAATGCACACAAAAGTCACAGAGTAATTTAGTTTATGTGATTTTTTTATGAGACTTCATTTGGAGTTGGCCCTACCGAAGTGTTGTAGATTACTGTCACCATAAATTTCACATTCTAAATATGCAAATGCTCATTAAATGTAACAGATTCTGTTAATTCTAGACCAAAAACAAAAACTAACGATTACTTTAACCACAGTCCACTGTCTGATATTGAAATTATATGTAGCTAATCTAGAAGAAGCACTCACACTGTCTAAAATGTGCATTATACAGTGCATTTCTGTCCAATTGTATACATTTCATTTCACGATTAATCATTCATAGAACCTCAGTTGTTACCTCAGTGGTGACACTAGCTGTCCTGGGATTCAAACCCACAGCCATTCAACTCCCTAAGCACTGGTGGCCTGATACTGAAGATATAGACTAAAGGGTACCACTTCATTGACTCCCACCACTGTCTGTGTAACACCAAGGTTTTATTACTATCCATAAAGGAACCAACTAAACGAACCACAACAGCCATGAAACACAACGTCTAGACCAAAAAAAGAATACTAGATAACCCCATGACAGGCATAAAACTAAGTATTTAAATGCTTACAAAACATGCAAGAAACACCATTGGAAATTCCAAGAAGGTGAGAAGATGTGACTAAAAACGGGGACAGAAAACAGATCAACCACCAAAGCTTTTGAGAGAAGGTAATAAAGAAAGCAAGATGAACAAAGACAGAGCTAAGGCGTTAAACCCTGACAGAGACTGCGCTTTTCAGAAACCTGAAAGAAATGCATGCAGTAAATGGACTCCATAGTAAAGCACACTTGTAGACTCATTCATATTGAGATTTTGGTGTCCAGATTTTTGTAACCGTATAATCCTCAATAGGGTCACAGGTACCCGGAGCCTATCCCGGGTCTACAGGCATGAGGCAGGGACTTACGCACTCACACCCAGGGTCATGTCTTTGGACTGTAGGAGAAACCAAAGGAAACCCACACCACCACAAGAGGAACATGCAAAACTCTGCAGACACGAGGCCAGGACCTGGATGTAAACCCCCAGGTGTGAGGCAACAGTGCTACCCACAGCACCACCATGGGGCTGCTATTCACATTTAATCTTAAATACATGATATAACCTCTTTAAAAAGATGGTGACACAAAAAAAATCTGTGATGCCAAAGATGCCAAAGAACTTTTCCCAAACCTTTCAAAGGTTTAACGTATGTCCATATAATGTAATACTTTTATACCAGTTTTGGACCTCCTACAGTCTCAATATTCTCATTTAAAACCATGGTTCTTCAAAGATCCATCCATTGTAAGATCATTTCAAGGAACCAAAGACGCTTCTTCACTGAAGCCACACAATAAAGCCTTTTTGTCAACTTCAAAAAGTGAACAATGTTTGTCTGCACTCTTCTGATATTGCTTTGTGATAAGCGAAAGAAGATACAGGCAGCATACAAACAGTGAGAGCAAAGCAGAAAATGTGGCGAACAGTTTGATCATTGTACAGAACACTTTGCCAATCAGTTTCAGCCTGCCTTGTGAGAATGACTTGGATTCTGTTGTCGCTTCTCCTTTGAAATTGAATTCAGGAGGCCCTGGCACTCATATTGATTTTGCTCCTTGATATTATGGAGGATAGTTCATCTCCAGGCTCCAGAGAGAGGAGAGATGACACTCGCTACGCATGGACTGCCATTCACATTCCCGTTCTCGTACTGAGTGATGCTGTACAACTCACTGTGAATAACTCTAAATATAGATGGACATATAAATGTTGATTTGTGCTAGCAAATGCACAAGCCAGCACAGCTACTGCACTTCATGAAGTTGTGTTTTCGGCTCATGCTTCAATACTTGGCCAACCTTTCTCTTTTTTGTCTGGGTCTTAGTGATACTAGGCTGTACTAGAAGCTTCTTGTGGGGAATGTTTCTCAAATTTTATATTCTCCCAATTAAACTATAAATTCATGAATTCATTCAGATAAAAAAATGGATCTGTGATCCAGTGGACATTGTCGGATGTTTTTTTTCCCTGGAACCTCACATCTCATGAAACATTCTGCTTTTACTGGTAGCATAAGATTTCTTAGAACCTTTCTTAGCCCCAAATTTGCATCGTCATGGCAAAAAGTGGACAGTACAAAGGTAACAGCAGCAAAGAACAATAGAATAAAAGCAGTATAGTATAAAACAATTAGTAAAAAATTAGTGCTGGGCCGTTAACGGTGTTAACGGCGCGAGATTCATTTTGCGCGATAAAAAAAAAATCGCCGTTAATCTATTGCACCCCCCCCTCCTCCCCCACACCGGACAGAGGGAGCTGGGTCTATACCAGTGTTTCTCAAACTATGGGCCGCAGCCCGGTGCCGGTCTGTGAGAGGGTTCCTGCCGGTCCACAGAGCCTTGCTTCTGCACAAATCAAAATTCAGTCAGATCAGGTCTGATCTTAGCCATGCTGTCACTGCATGCCCCGCCCCGCCCCCTCGACTTCACAGCCCGCCCCTTGTTTCAGCATGCTAGAATGTTCAGTGTTCCCGACCCGCCCTTTGTCTCATTCACTCCAAACTTTTCACGGACACACACACACGAGAGCCACGAAAACAAGTGACAGAAACAGGCTCAGAAAACACACCCCGAGTGTCTCTGTCAGCGTGTCTTACTCGTTTCAACTGGTTAGTGGTGAGAAAGCAGGCACACCCTTCACATTAAAACGTTGATTTAAATTTTTTTGGTGCCAAATAATTCCTGTGGGTGAATAATTCCTGTTGGGAGGCATATGTGCAGGGCCCTGCAGCCCCAAAGCCTGACTTGACTGGTCCCCAGGACAAATATGTTTGAGTAACGCTGGTCTATACTACGCAAGTTATGATGAATTTCACCGCGGTTGGTTAACGCCATTAACGCCAAGATTACAATGAGATTAACGGTGTTAAAAAAAATTAATCTATGCTCACCTCTATAAAAAATACAATATACAAATAATAAAAAAATATATAGACATTTGTGTGTGTGTAAATATATATGTATATGTATGTACACATTGCATATGTGTATATGGGGACAGAATCTTACTCAAGGATACCTCACTGGTGCCACTGGCAGTCCTTGGATTCAAACCAACAACCCTTCTGATCCCAGGGGCAACTCCCTAACCTCCAGATCACCAGCTGCCACCTGGAATCTAAATAATGGGGGAGGTGGGCCAAACTGGGTTGTCCTCAGAAATGTTTTTGGTAATAGTTGCATGTGTTTAGTATTTTAATTAGCATACAGGCTGAGACACCATTCCTCATTGAGCAGCTATTTTTATCAAGCCAACTAATTAGCTCCTGCTCTTTGGATCGTGTTCGAAAAGTAATAAATTGCAAAAACTTGCATTTCCAGGAAAAAGACCCTTTTGTTCGAACATCCTTTATCCTTTATTCTTCATCAACAGTGATGGATATCCTTACTCTGCTCATCAGGCAGAAGAGATTTGCATTATGAAAAGTTACCTATTGCTGTATCTTAGCTTGTTAGCTTGTCTTTTTACAACCAGCTATTGTTTATCTTTAAGAGCAAACATTCACCCTCATCTCCAACATTATTGGTGAGATAATAATTAGACTTTATTGGACTTATGTAATTCCAATATAATTAAAATGTCTTTGTATTCATTCAACTAATATTTTATATACACTAAATGGACAAAGGTATTGGGACATCTGACCATTACACCAACAGGGACTTTAATAATACATAGAGTTTAATATTTAATTAGTCCCCCCTCTGTAGCTATAACAGTTCCCACTCTTCTTGAAAGGGTTTCCACAAGATGTTAGAGTTTCTGTGGGAATTTGTGCCCATTCATTCTGTGGAGCATGTATGATCTCAGGTACTGATGTTAGCAGTGATGGGCAGTAGCGTCGCTACAAGTAGTGACGCTTCTAGTTTAACTACATTTCTCAGTAGCTTGTTGGTAGCGTCGCTGTTTTCAGAATCAAATAGCTTTTCAGTAGCGAAGCTCTTTCATTGATCA
>JBBPCW010000027.1:7657717-7672445 GCA_037974425.1 Phenacogrammus interruptus | reverse complement strand
TTTTAGTGCTAAATGATCCCAAAGGCCCGTTTTCTGCCACGTTGATTCCATTTTTCGCTCAATGCCTAAATGTGCACTCTTAAAAAAAAAACCAAAGGTTCAAAAAGGATCGAAGAACCACTTAGATTCCCCGGACCAGTGGCTTTCAGGGACCACTGTCTGGGTTTCAGAACTACTACCCTAAAAAAAACTCTTTTTATTGATGTTAAATGAAGTCCAACATTATGTAGGTATTCATTAATTATGTAGCTTTCATTTAAAAGGGCCCATGTCTTTTAGATTTCTTATTTTTGTAACTTTTAGGAGCATTTTTGTGTACTTTTACTCAACAATAAGTTACACATTGTTTGCATGACCATTTCTGTAGTCTGTCCCTGTACCTTACACACCTTTTTATACCATACCTATGTAAATTAGTCCTGTTTTTATTGGCTATGCTGTATTGTGCCTCATTCAAAAAGCAGTCTGGGCTGAAATGTTCTCTGTACTGAACCATGATGAGGGATGTCTGACACTGAGGGAATTATCCTAGCTTTTTTGCAGACTGGCTGAAGATGAAACCGTATGCATGCTGATCAGTGAAGCCCAAACCTTGTTTTTTGCATAGCATGACACTGCACTTTTAAAACGGCCTAGCTAAATTTCAATTATGTGTTCTGCTTCGTGGACTGTACACTGTGCAAACTGAAGTGATTACATATGTGGATCATTCAGAAAGCACTCAGAGTGGACCACACTCAGCAACGGAACCCAGATGAAGTCCTTTTAGAACTGTTGTTATTGTTCATGTATTCTGCACTCTTGCGCTAATGGGAAATGGGATGAGTGTGCATATCTTAATTGTGAGCGCTCATAATGAATGCTGAGTGCCATTAACTCTCTTGAGTTGTTCTGCTATTATGAGACTTGAAATATGAGAATACTATTACACCAATAGACTAGACCAGCAAGGAGAGAAATGAAACTAAATGTATATTTCTGCCTTATTAATGTCGCATCTGCAAATCATTACAACGCAATGAGCGCATATCTCAAATCTGGCAGAGCCCGTCCTGATATGTGTGTGTGTGTGTGTCCTTTAAGGGTAAGTTCATGAACATTTAATCGAAGTCAGAATTTTAATAGACTGATATGCATTCGCAATAATGATTATATTTTTTCCTGACAGATAGACTGCATAAGGCGGACAGCACTATTTTCACAAAATGGCCCATGGATTAACATTAGGCTGGAGTCCATATAATTATGCCAAAACAGACTGAGCCTCTTCTTTGCTTCTTTTAGCTCAGAGAAGAAACCTAATCAGATTTATCGCAGGCTAGCTCTATAATTATTTACTCCATTAGCCATTAGTGGCCCACACAAAGTGCACTGGCTCGCAAAATTAGAATCCTTATCTGAATGTTCCAGAAACTTCACTGTATCCTCCAACGGAATGTGTAAACTTAATGAGATGTGCCCAGTGCAGACGTTTTCTCTTTTTTTTTTTTCCCCCTTTAAGAGACGTTAAAGACATTCCAATATCATATATATCACTGTCCAAAGTTTTTGCTGGTTGTTATAGGTATGCCTACCATATGAGTGGGGGAGAAACATTAACTGCTGATAGAACAATCAAGCTTCTGTAAATGAATATTCTGTTAAGCTTGTTTGGGCTGAAACCATAAATATGCATTTAACAATTCAGTAATGAAGTTAACCACCTGGAACTATGGCATGTAGCAACAATTTGCATCCAAACTACTCCCTGTTTGTGCTTCTCTTTTTCTCAGGCGAGATGTTTAACCCTTTATTGAGAAAAAAGTGAAAAACAACACATTTATTCACTGAATGGTGATTTCAGAAATTGTCGCAGATGTAATTTTCTAGCGTTAATTGTTTCTCAGTTTCTGTGATGAATCGATTATGTTTTGTATGTATGTAAGTATGCTCAGAAAAATGTAATGTAGCCTTTTTACCAAAGCAATGCATTTTATTTGTCCCTCAGGTTACTTATAGCTGAGTATGCGAAGGCCTGTCTAGTTCTTTTTACGCAGCTAGGCCCTCTTGAGTGCATCTCCTTACTATGCCTCAAGACCTTCCGCTAAATATAGCTACTTTATGTCAGTTTATTGTTGGTCCTTTATTGCTATTAAATGTGACCATGAAGCCCTTTTTGGATTCAAGTATATTTTGATGTAGTGCCCTTAAAATCTTCCAGTCAGTTGAAACCCTGAAGGGTTGGGGTGTGTAATGCCTATGCACTTTGTCTGGTTTTGTTGTGGAATTTGAGCACAGATAAAGACTAGTCAGGAGTGCTTTCTGATTGTAGCCACGGGCGAATCTTTGGAGTGCTTTAGCATGTGCCTGTTGGCCGCGTAAGTCAAGGCTATGAAATAAGAAGCATGATGTGAGTGGGTTGTCGACCCATATTGTAGAGCTTACATTTGATTTCACCAGCTGGTGCCCTTGAAGCATGCAGGAGTGGAGTGTATTCTTTATAATGTATATCTGAACTACTGATTCCAGAAGAAGTGGACATAAAGTTATATAAATGGAGTGGTGCAAGTTGTGGACATGCCTTACAGTTCAGAAGTTCAGAATCAGTGGTTTAAGTTCTATAAAACTTTGGAAAACTACAAAAGATTGGTTGTAGGTAATTGTACCTCATGGTTGTAACATGCTACCAGTTTTGTAAACCATGTTCTCATGTAGGGTTTATTTATTTAGTTTAAAGCTTTTCATGCCTAAGATGAATATTTGACTCATTTAGAATTTCATCTGTAGCATTAATTAGCATGATGCACCCAGGTTGTAAATTAAACTAAAAAGGGTGCACTTTTTATAACTATAGATTAGTTATAAAACGTACTGATGAATGTTTAATCTGCTGAGGTTTACACAGGCACAGCGACATAAAGTAGTTTATTTTTATATAATTTTGGTCTACATTTCCCCAAAAAATTATATAAAATTTCCAGGCACTTTAAAAATATCTGTAAAAAAAAGATGTAAAAATGCGTCGTCTGTCAGCCTAAGTTCCTTACAGGATGTAATCAGATCTTCCAGCTGTGCAACACATCTGCTATGATAATGTGGATTTTGCTCTTTAGAGAAATCAGGCAGGTCATGAAGTGCAATCTTGGGCTTTTGGTTGTGTGTGGGCTCTACTCACATGTGAAACTACTATGTACACTATATGAACAAAAGTATTGGGATGCCTAGTAATTACATCAACGGGGACTTTATTGTCTGCATGCAAATTCATAGGCTTCATAATTCACAATATGGAGCTGTAACTACTTCCACTCTTCTTGGAAGGTCTTCCACAAGATTTTCAAGTTTCTGTGTGAATTTGTGTCCATTCATTCCGTAGCGCATTTATGTGGTCAGGCATTGGTCTTGGACATGAAGATTTGGTTCACAATCTTCATTTCAGGTTCATCCCAAAGATGCTGAATGGGGTTGAGGTCAAGGCTCTGTCCAGGCCAGTCAAGTTCTTCCACACTGAACTCACCCAATTACATCTTCATGGATTTTGCTTTGAGCACTGGGACACAGTCATGCTGGAATAGAAAAGGTTCTTCCCCAAACTGTGTCCACAAAGTTGGAAGCATGGCGTTGTCCAGAATGCCTTGGTATGCTGAAGCATTACCAATACATTTTTTGTCCTTCACTGAAAGTAAGGGGCCTCACCCAAACCCTGAAAAAAAGGTGTGTCCCAATACTTTTGTGTTGCTAGTATACATCCAAATTATTACATTTAATTGCCTATTTTTCTCCTTCAATATATTTACCAATGTCTGGAGCGGAGGAGACCAAGGCAAGATCATTATTCACAGGCACACAAAGAACCCTTAGTGCTGTCTTGTAAACTTCCCTTTTTAAAGACATTCCTGATTGCATAAGGAATTTGGATGTTGGATGTAGCAGCAACATTAGTTATGAAAAACAGCAACAAAGTAGATTTGAAAGGTCACAAATTTAATGTGAAACACATGGTTTGACTTTAACAACGTTGAACAGGTTCACCAAAGTTGCATGAGTGTATAAGATATGGAACCTACCACTTAAACTGTTCGTTTCGGACCTTTTGAGTGTTACTTCATGAAAGATGGTAATGTCTCACCTCTGCAGGTGCATAATCTTTTCTGAATAAAAATATGTTTTGTATAAGCACAATGCATTTCAACTAGAAGGAAAAATAAATAGAAGTGTTCAAAAAAAAAAAAAAAATCAAAGTAATATATGTTTCATTTTGAATGCGTTTAAAGTTAGACCTTGTAACATTGCTCCAAAAGAGCAATTAACATTCAGGGTTTGCAAACATGTTGACTCATTTCAACAGTGTGCTGACAGCTGAAAGCACGCGTTCAAGAAAAGACTAATTATACAGCGAGCTTGATGTAATAAGGCCATGTCCCATCTCTGAACCCAGCTTCAAGCTGTTCCACCAGAACGGGATCCAGTTTTATTCATATCTGTCATCTCATGCTTGATAAAGTTCTAACCAATCCATTACAGTCTGGAAATGTAAGCACCCCTTGATGCGCAGATTTGTGTTCACTAGTGTTAGTAAGATGGGCTCAGGTAAATGGTGGGTTCACTTTGAGGCAGATCAGCATCCTAGTGGGCTGTTCACTCAACACCCAAACAAAAAATCATTGTTCATGTTGTAAGATTCTGTTTGCATGTCTATAGGTAGTTTGGCTCTTGCATCCCTGTACGCTTAGCGAGAGTACGCTGCATATTCTGTCTATGTCCGCACTATTTCTGATGGTAGGCTAGCATCAACAGTGTTTGACAGTTTCTTGACCTCAAGGATGAACATCAGAAAACTAAAATGTGCTGCTTTTAAAGAAAAAGCAAAAACGTTATGTTTATGGCAGTCAATAAATATAAATGAAATTACAAATGAAATTACTTGTTAATTTAAGACAATCCAGAGAAATGATCGTTTCAAACTTTTTTGATGCAGGAAAAAAATGATTTCAAATATTCTTTAGATTACATTGTCATTCATTTATATAGAATGAAGTATGAAATTGAAATACTGACCACAGTCATGTCCTCAAAGGTATAAAACAAATTAGATTAGAAGACTATTTTTTTTTCCTGTGCAAAAATGTAGACAGTAAAATGAGAAACTACATTTGAAAAACTGTCAAAAGTGGGCAAAAACATTCACATTAGAATAAAAACAAATAACATGGATAGAGTAGACAGTGAATTTGTGTGCAATGTGTCCGCTTCCAGTCCTCTCTGCATGGAAGCCCAGTGTTAATTTTTTTTTTTACCTGGTTTGGCTCAATCAATACTTTATTAGATTAAATCAGGTGTGCTGCTCATGGAATTTGCAATGTCTGGAGGCATCAACAACTGCTCGCACAGCTCCTAAAATATACTTTTTAGAAATAATACTTTTTCTAAACAACAAAAAAACGTGATGCGTCTTACTTCTTTCTTGTTTGTTTGCATTTATTTTGATAACTTATGTTTTTGCTGCCAGAAACACTCTCCCAGCTAAGATAAATGGATTAAAAGACTTTTGCATAATACTGTACATTTTCCAACTCTGTTATGAATGTCTTGATGTTAGGCTATAGCTTATTGCTCACAGCAGCAACACTGGGGTTTAAAACATATGGTGGATAATTCAGCGTAGTGCTTTCCAGGCTTGCTAAACATTTTTGTGCTTGTTGATGTATTAATTCGTTCACTGATGAGGTGTGATTTGGTTTCTGACAGGGTAATTTTGTTTGGGGAAAGTACAGGAAAGCATTCAAACCTGAATTCAGTAGAAAGGAAACCAACAGTGTGTGACAAATTCAGCAAAATGTGAGGGTTGACAGGTCTGCACAGCCGTCCAGTAATAAAAACGATGTACACATCAACAAGAACACTGCAACACCCCTCCAAAAATGATGTGTCTGCTTATCAACGCTGAGATGTTTGCTTACACAACAACTTACACACCAACGTGCGGAAACACAACACAATATCTGAACCATTAAAAAGGTTATCTGTAAGTTGGGCTTCATGAGAATTCTGATTAAAACTTGCTTTGAGGACTTGGTGTGCAGGCATTGGCCTTGGCATATTTGTCCAATGGTATTTTAATCAAAGACACAGAAAAAATGTATATAAAAGGACACTCTACTCTGTCTCACTATCCCAGATCTCCCAGGAACAACATCTGAACATATGGGGAGCTACAACATAGATCCACAGAATGAAGGCAATGACAGTTAAAAAGCTTGCTGGGTGGTGTGATTGTGTAGTTGCTATAAAACCATTGTTTGGAGACACTCAAACATTGGTTCTATAGACACAAGTTTTTGTATTTAAAAAACCCTAACTAGCACAATGGATTCTCTTACCAAGCAATTTACGGGTAAGGACAGCTGAATGTATAGCCACTTTCATGGGTTCATTACTTTTGGTAATGGTGACACAGTGTCTTTCTTTATAACTGACCTGAGCTTTAGTGTCTTGAAGTCTGTTGAGTCTGCAGTGCGCTTTGCTCCGCATTCTTTCTCCACAATTTGTGTTTCTGTTTTTTCCCCTTTCCAGCTGCCTTAGCTGTGGTGTCACAGACTCTCTCTCCAACACACATTTTAAAGGTGACTTGACCATCTGCTCTCTCTCCCAATACATGAAAGAGCTGACTCGACCATCAAAATAGATTTTTTTTTTTAATGACCAATCAATCAAAAAATCTGAATACACACAGAATATTAATACTTGTAAACCTTAAGAACAACAGTATAATTTCTTCCGCACTAAAAAAGTGGGGCATGGATTGAACAACCTGGCTCATTTTAAAGTGACAAAAAGGTCATGACTTAAATTTACAGGCAAAACAAACAGCAAAGAGCCCAATTTTAACATAACTCTTTCTCATTTCATTCTTTACTGTATACATATATTTTTAACAATATATGCAATGCAGTCTCTGATTGTTTTCAACGTGGGCTGTACTCATAAGCCTGGGGTAAAGCTTGGTTTTAGGAAAAGCAGCTCAGAGCTACAGGACTATGTCTCTGTGGATATGCATTCTGAACTTCATTTTAAAAGACACAATAGTAAATATTCAGAGACCGTCTCAGTTAAATGCCTTTTTGAGGTGTCTGGAGCACCCCTTTCTTAAAACTGAAAGATGCAGTCCTTTTTAGAGGCAACAACAAATAAGCAATTTTCTGCCTTTCTACAGGCTGACAGCACAATGTGGCCTGTGTCAGCAAATTCTGTTGTGGCTACAGTTTAGAAAACACGATATTATAATTTGCTATCTTATAATGCTAATGACTAAACTTTTCCTCCTCGCCGCAGGGACAACAAACACCTGCCAAGTACTTTTTTCTTTCTGCATAATCAAGAATGCATTAGTTGGGGGGGAGGGGAAAGGTGATCCTCCTAAAGCTAGGACAATGAAACCTTCAAAAGCGTTGCTCACGAAATGAGGAGTCCGCAGAGAGCCAGCGAAACTTTTCAAAAATGTTTCATGTGCTGGAGAAAGGGAAGTGATCAAGATGAATTATTTATCTAATGTGAAGGATAGCCCACATTCATCTCAGCTGCTGGTGATAAACTATCCTTGAATTACGCCCGACAATGTCATTATGACTGAAAGTCAGCTTCACTCGATTCCCTCCGTATCCCCAAATGGCTGCAATCCTTTCTGTTGCTGATCACAACAAAGCTCGTGTTTCATATGGTGCATTATGCATGACTTTACTTAGTTGAAGATGCTCAGTAAATGCAATGCTACTATCAATATCGTGAATCTTCCAATGTTGGTCATACAAAATAATAACCATCTTGAGTTTAAACTATGAACCAGCTGAGCTTAAACTTGCAATGTCTGTTAACAAATCATTTAATAGATTTACTTGATTTATGACATGGTGTATTTAAACAATCTCGAAAGTGTGAATTACACAATAAGATTCAGTAGAGCCACCCTACAGCCACATGCTTCATACTGCTGTCCATTACAGGTCATAACAGAGCAGCCTAGAGGTTAGCTAGCAAGTTAAATCCACCATCTAAAGTTACCATCATTTATTCAAGCAGGATGATACACAAGTGATCTAACCTACGCGCAGCAGTTCCCATGGCCCTATATGCCTTTAGGGCAGTTCAATGATGGAGCTTTAGCAGCAGTTTTAAAAGATGCGGGTCTGACCTTCTGAAGACTGCTCACCCCTCATCCTCCCACTGTTGGTGGTATTATGAGTCTTAGCTGATAGGTGCAAACAATGGGTGGGAAAAAGAAAACAATGCCTCGATAATTTTTGGTTCTTTCCTATGCAGCCGTTTTTATTGTGTTTCTTGTATTTAAACTAAGTAATTAGTGCAGTAATACTTTTTATTATTATTTATGCTTGGAAACAAAGTCTTTAAAGACCAAATTGAAAATTATCCACTGATTTGTAATCAAATGTGAGACTAGTTTAAATGCCAAAATAATTAAAAAGTGACCAGAAAAATTAACCAAATACTTTTGACTGACAATAGGTGGGGCAGATTTCCCAGAAAGTCTGGATTTGTATGTGCCATGGGTTAACCAACTTTCAGGAAGTTGTTAGAAATGTAAAACAGCAGTGATTTTATAGATTCTTTGCTGAAGAGAAAATGTGTTAATGTCTTTTACAGACTTCAAATGTGTTTAACACAACTAAGAAATGTTCATGGACGCCAGTTATATTAAAAAATTCTATAATGACATTTGCAAAAATGTACATTATTGTTTGGGGATTTTTTTTTTACCCCAACGATTGACACTCATGGGCCAAATTGAAGCCCTTTTAACTACTAGTTGTGGTTCACCACTGACATATGTAGCCAAAAGTATGTGGACACAAACATTACATTTATATGTGCTTGTTCAACAATTCATTTTAAAACCATGGGCTTTAACAATCCCACCACACTCTCATACAAGACTTTTGTCTTTGCTTCCTTTGGGGAGGTAAAAGCCTTTGATTACTCTGTCATGAATTTATTTCTATCCTAAACATCCCACATCCGACTGTTGATAAATGCTGATGTGAAATGAGTGTGCTGACGCGTGAGCCTGCTGTCACTTCATGAGATATGTTATTCATGATAATGATGTGTATGATGCAGTATTTTGACAATGTGTCCTTCCTAAGTGTGTGGACTGTATTCAGATCTTCTCATCATTGTGCTTCTCTTTGTCTGTTCATTCTTGCAGAAAGAGACAGTTTAGTATTTCAAACATCACTGTTATGAGTCAGTCAGTCAGAGCATGGATAATGGAACTCAAGGTAGATAGCTTCACTGTAAGGTCTTCCATATGCCTCATGCATGTTTGATAAATTGTTTGCTAAGTGTGTGTGTACGTAACTATATTAGGGGTGTCTAACACATTCATTCCAATCATATAATCACAGAAAAAATAACGCATACAAGATGAGAGCGCACTGCTTGGTCCAGTGAATAGATGGTTTGCATTTAAAAATGGACAGATGGAACAGTGGATAGAAGTATCATTCTCTGCAATGAGGACATTTTGTGACACCGGAGTACATAAACTCAATGCAACATGTCCAGTCCAGCCTAGCCCGATCCCAGCACCAGCGACCAGCCACTCATACAGTGCAAGTCTAACTGTGACCAATTCTTTATATCCTTCCATCCATTATTTCCCGCATTCAGGGTTGGGGGCCTTGGGGGCAGTGGAGCCTATCCCAGCTGCAACTGCCGAAGGGGTGGTACACCCTGGACAGTCACCAGCACGTCACTGGGCCACATACAGAGACAGACAAACATTCACGCTCACATTCACACCTACGGGCAATTTAGAGTGCTCAATTCACCTATTCCCCAAAGCATGCATGTTTTTGGTGGTGGGAGGAAACCGGAATCCCCGGATGAAACCCACGTGGTCATGGGGAGAACGTGCAAACTCCACACAGAAAGACCCTGCGCCCAAACCGGGAGTAGTCCCCAGAACCTTCTCGCTGTGAGGCAACAGCACTAACCCCTGCGCCACCATATAATTAGTTTAAATGTTGTACTCATTTAAAAAAATGGTATTCATTTGTGTAAGTGACCAGGATACTCCAGTATTTATTTTACCACTTGATAACAGTTGGTAAGTTTGCCATCTAAATTAAGTGCTTCAATTAAAAATAGTACAGACCTTGAGTGTCTTACAGTTTTCTATATGGCAGCGATCTACACAGAGCCACACAGAAGTGTCTGGAGTTTACTTTTTCTGTTTGATATGTTCAAAGTGTGGACTCTCTTTCTTCTGACAGTTTTTCTTATATGATCTTCACCCCAGGCTTGCACTGGATCCGCACAGGGAATCAACAGCAACACAGCAACACAAGAGGTGATATTGAAAAAAATTGATCGAGCCAAGGCATCCTCATTGCTTTGGCTAATAACCAATTGATTGCAACTACTGAAAGCACAACCATTTGATTGGTGTGAGACCGAGGCTCCTCCGAGAGCATCAGCACAAAGACACAAATATATCAGCACCACAAAGCAGCTTCTACCTACACACTGTACTCTTCATAACTCGGTAAAGCTTTGATCCAGAGCTGCAAAGAATACAATTCTTGCAGTCCTTGTGTACTTTTTCATGTAGCAGTATATTTAAGAATAGTTTTAAATATGAAAGTTTGAAGTATTCAGGAATTTTACTTCTACTTGAGTGTATGTCTAATTAAATATTCACCTTATATTCACCTTATTTCCACCTTAAATTTGTTTATGCCAAATCCTTCCAAGGTGGATGGTAGGTAAATAGCTAGCCTTCTATTATCAACTGTGTTTTTCTATTTCCTTTTGATTTTATCATGCTATGCCTAGAAACATGATGGTATGATTCCTAAATCCACTGTTTGAGTGGCTTTTAATTAGTATGAAAAAAATAATATTACATTTGTTTCCTGTAACAGTACTTTGAGTATGATTAAATCATAGTCATTTTAGTTTTACTTGAGTATAAAATATCCTTTTGTTTTATAACTGGTTTGAAGGTCAGTAGGCTTAAAATCTGATGAAGCAAATAACTGGAAAAATCACACCTTAAAACACATCTTTTTAAACTTCTGTTTGACCATAATTTTAATTAATGTACCCCATTAAGTAATTATTGTTAAATTTTATTTATAGGTTATATCTTAATTACTTAATATTGTTGTATTTGTTTATTTTTTTTGTTTATCCCTGAATGCCTTGAAATTAAATGTATTATTATTATTATTATTATTATTATTATGAATAAATAAACATGAATGCCTACTTTTTGTTTACAATAACAGATAGCTCTTTTCTAAACCTGAAGCTGTTTAGTTTAGCCTATATGTTTTTCTAAGTAATGCTAGCTAGCTGATTTAGCTAGCTAGCATACTTTGTTAGGTAGCCAGTTTACACTCGCTGTTCTTTCTGAAGCTGGATATGAATTTGTTTTTTTTTCAAGAACTTGATTCTGATTTTTTTCAGATTTTTATTTGATTTTAGAACTTCACTGTAGTATCAGTTCTTATTTTAAGTCTTATCCCTCTGTAGATGATTCACTGGGTAGATGCATTGCATCATGCAAATACTCTTCAACCCTGTGTGACAAAAGATTGATATGGAGAAGATTAGAGAAAGCAGAGCTGGCCCCTCTGTAATCTTCCTCTTTGTGTGTCAACCCTGAGGATGACAGGTCCCTTGCCTGCCTGTGGTATAATTATCAGCTTGTGTAGAAACCACGGGAGACCTGACAGAAATGCAGTGCATGAATATTTCATCGGAGACCCAGACACTTGTGAGTTCAGGTCAGGCAGCGTGGTCTTAGAGCGCAGTCACTGAGTAGGGCTGTTCATTAGAGATCATTACAGAGGGGGATGAGCAGTGTCAGTTGAGCCCTGAGTGATTCCCACGGACTCATCTCTCTAAAGCCAGCCAGCCGTCTGATTATGAGTGGTTGTTCTGGCAGGCGAGTTCAGGTGGGTGGGAGAAGGGTCACTGTACCAGATACATGCAATAGAGTGATCAATGAAAGTAATGCTCATCTGGCTCCAGCCATTCTCCCAGTTCACAATCATGTGTTAACCCTGCCTACTGTACACTGGTATTGTACCCTTAGTGGGTCCAGAGTAGTTTGGACATGGGCATGTCCATTTTGGGTACACTTAACTGTATCTGCATGTGGAATCACAGTTTTGAGAATGCTGTTGTGTTTTTTTTTATCACTCTACAACGTCTTTATTAATGAATGCACTGCGAATATTCAGAATTCATTAAGGTCCTGATATGATCAGTTTAACACTAAATGTTTTCCTCTCTGGACTGGGAGTTTGTGATATAAACTAAGACAGAAATCAATGCATTTTCATCACATATCAAAATAAATATGACATTGATACATGATAACATGTTGAAAGACAGATTTTCAAGGTCTTATGTGAGCACAAAAGAAATGTGAAAAGCTACTTTGGAGACAAAAACGTCATGATTTAATGCTACATCATTCTCAGTTCTCTCTCCTTTCCATCATTTGGCTGTAATGTAATTCACCTTTTGCTGGGCTTTTTAGTCTGGATGCCCACAGTCCTGTACAATTTCTACACTTTACACAAAATACACACTTCAAGGTTACTCTGCAAGCTCAGCATACCTTGACCACAGCCCTCTCCGCGAGGTACAGAGATAAAAAAGAAAGATGAAAATATTTTTAAACCCACTGATGCACGACCATCTAAATTAGAACTGTAATGTAGCATGGCCCATAAACGACGGATGGCATTGAGGAGGTAGGTCCTGCTGGTGGCTCAGCCATTAGCACTCATTTTCCACTCTTAATAACACAGGCACCTTGTTTAATAAGCATAGATTACAGGTCATAAAGGGCAATGGCGCGGTGAGCATCGCTGATCTGGGATCAGGGAGATATAGTAGACTACAGAAACAGTCCTGCCCCTCTTCCCCCCAGTAGGTTTGATGGAAATGTGTAATAAAATGACTGTGTATCCTGCCCACTATGCCGCACACGGCGACCCATTTATGTGGCTCTGAAGGGCCCTCTGGAGAGCCGCAGTAGATAATAAATAATAGTGTTAGCTAAAGTGCCAGAGCAGTGACACAACTTAAACTTGAAGGGTGAGGGGCCGCCTGAAGTACGGGGTCGTTCTGACATTGCTGACCTTGAAACAAGATTGTGGGATTCCTTGTACTGAAGCTCATCATTCAAGCAACAGTGAAAGGCCACAACTTCAAGCCCTATGATTTCCCATTGAGAATGACATTCTGGAATTAGGGTGAAATGAAAAAATATAGGATTGATTGTTAAATGCGATTCATGTCGGATGCAGTTTGGCGGAATTGGAGTAGGACCATTACAGAGGAAACTCTGCTTTACAAGAATGGGTTTGCCTCACTTAACAAAGACAAAAGGAATCTGAAAGAAATGTGTTTCAGCAACATGGTAAATAATCCTGGTCTAAATTTCCAAAACTAGTTTTGCCTTACAAAGGTGTCCATTAATGAAAGGCATACATTAGTTTTGAAATTCAGTCATATTTTGTAACTTAACTTCCTGTCTGTAGGTAAAGAGGGCATTTGGCTGACGCTCGTATCCAGAGCAACTTACAATCATTAGTTACAGAGACAGGCCTCCTGGAGCACCTAAGTGTCTTGTATGAAGACACAATGGTAGAAAGTGAGGGCTTGAACCTGCAACTTTGTGGTCATTGAGTTCACAGGCAAATGTTTTACTCACTAGACTGCTGCCACCCCTAAAGGAAACACCTTAGGGTTAACCATGCCTTGTAAAACAGATTGAGCATTCCTGAAATGAAAACAGTAGTTTTCCATTTATTTTCATTGCTTTCCTGCCTTAAAGTCAGGGGATCAAATTCAAAATCAGTTTATCTCTGGCATCCTCCCTCTGCGATAATGTCCTGTCTTGTTATTGAGCAAAACAAACAGGGTCTTGCCATGAATTTCACCTGCTAGTTATTGTGTTTATGTGTAGTTCTGTCTCTTGGTAAACCTGCTAAGACTCCCCTTATCACATCCAGCAAACTTGGAGCAGAAGGGCTAATGCTGCCATTGGCAAGTTTCTGAATTCCAAAAAGGAAAAATCCATTTGAATTCCCACTCAGAGTTTAATAGCTCTCACTTCTCTGAATCAAACTTTGCACTTTCACATCATTTTTAATATTATATTAATAGTGAATTTCTGTAAACAGCATCCACTTCCAGCCAAACACTTTTAAAAGCTTCCCGGAGATTTTGATTTGCCTGCTGCAGCTAAACAAGTGATACATTATTGTGAGCATCAATTTTTCCACTACTTCAGTTGAAATGGCATGATGGCTTTGAGGTACAAAGTTGGAAGCTCTGAGTTGGAAAAGCCTGAGTTCCAGATTGTCATGAATGCAGCACGATATTTGATTTTCAGCCTGTGTCTTTTCCAGCTGCTCCTCACGCATTAACACGGGAGAGGTGAACATTCATCGTGTTTAAATAATAATAAGTAAACTAACTGACACCTGCAGACAGGTAGCATCACAGTGATGGACGTGGAAACAAGACCATCCAACCAGTAAAAGAGGAGAGTTGTCGCGAACCCCTCCTGTTGCCTTGTGAGTGTGGAGAGGGCACCAGAGGAAACCGCCATGTTGCACTTGAGATTTTTGTTCATTGAAAGTAAACTGGCGCGAGGGCCATGCAAAGCAAACAGAATTCAACAACCTGTTAGGAGTACTCACGTACA
>JBBPCW010000027.1:7601398-7612041 GCA_037974425.1 Phenacogrammus interruptus | reverse complement strand
CACACACACACACACACACACACACACACACACACACACACACACACACACACACACACACACACACTGCTGTAAATTGTACAAACAGTGAACAGAAAAAAGGGAAAAAGTGGTTTCTTTATTTTTTCCATGGCTGAATATTCATCAGGATTTGCTTTCAAGCAACATCTTAGTCTGCATTCATTCTGGATCAACTGTTTAGAATGGATTTTTAGCGCATTTTCAGATAATGATTTTAGATTTCGAGCTCTAATTATATCAAACTTCAGTTGAGGGTTACTGTATGTCAGGTGGCATTTATGTCTTAAGTTAGTGGTCTCTGATTCCTGCTCTAATGCACCCACCAGCTCTGGAAGGGCTTTTTATTTAGCTAATTAGTGTCAGTTGTATAAGAGGGGAAGCCACCAAAGTGAGCAGGCAAAGTGTACCCCAGCACTGTGACTGGGAGCCACTCTTTAAAGCTCGAACCAGAACTACAGACGGGAGTGTGTATATGTGTGTGGGTGTGTGAGAAGGAGTTGTAATAAGTGTCTCTCAGTGCACTGGAGCTACCCGTATTATACCAGGCACACCTTCCGGCTGACTGACTTTAGCTGACCTTAAATCTGATGACTGAAGGCCAGCTGAATGGAGTAAATGGACTGAGTCTACTAAGTGTGTCCACCCGCAGAGATACATTCAGTTCAGCCCTCCAATGAATGGCCATGATCAGAAAACTTTAATGATCTCAGAGGAAATTGCTTATGTAAAACACACCATGCTATTTACACAAAATGCCATGGTCAGGAAGCACTATATAAATAGTACAGATGAATAAACAACATTTCTGCTGAAATAGTGTACCAGTTAACACAAATGGGTGTCTGGAGAGGTTCTCTATACAGAGTCCATTGTTATTGGCAGTAAAACAGAAGAGCTATGGAATTTTATAGGGCACGGTCTGTAAGGGTGTGTGTGTGTGTGTGTGTGCTGTATTAACAAATAAATAGTCTAGCTTTGTTTCATGGGTTCAGGTCCTCCTTGTTGACCTTGTTGACTTGAAAGAGTGTGTCTTTATCCTTCAAAAAGCTGTGGTTGCCTGTCATGTGCACTCAGGACTAATGGAAGCTGATGGACGTGAGCACCTACAGGTCCTGAGGGACGCACACAGACACACATACACACGCAAGCACACACAAACATACACCAAGATAAGAGAAAAGCCTAGGGCTGTTTCACATCTTCACATGAAGCGACTCTGCCAACATGCGGTGTCCTTATACAGACAGGTCAGTGACGGCAAAGAAAAGATGCAGAAAGGAATTAACTATTGATCTGAGTGAACCTTATTAGAATGTGCACCAGCATCAGTGTCTTTATTTCATTTATTTATGTTTTATTTGTTTCCCAAATAAAATTCTTTATAGAAATATAATATGCAGTTCTCATTGGCGTCAACAAATAGGAGCTGCAGTTGTTTAAGTATGTTTAGAATTTCTTGCTCATAGAGAAAATCTGTCAAAAGAGGACAAGATCCTCTTACAGGATGAATATAAAACATTCCTAACTTGGAATAGATGTTAATGGAACAGTGTTTATTTCTATTATTTCCATGGTTAATGGAATAATGTTGTTTTGGAATATTTCTTTTTGGCCATTCATTGCGAGAGATATGTTTTTTTCTTTTTCATGTTTGAAACCAATGTAGATGGAGAAAAATTTCAGAGGTATTTTCAAGCTATGTAAAAAAATAAAAACTGACAAAAATGGAAAAGTAAGGCATTATCATTGTAACGGTTCAGTCAGTGGCCGGTTCGGTCATGTTCTGTATCGGCCATCGAGCCAAGTTTTGTTTATTTCTGTTTCAGAATCAGAATCAGAATCAGAATCATGTTTATCGGCCAAGTATGTGAGCGAACACATACAAGGAATTTGATTCCGGCAGATGGTGTCTCTCAAGCACAATACAATTAAAACAACAACAGTGATGTTAATAAAGAAATGTTAATAAGTGTTAATGTTAATAAATGTGTGAGCTCTGTTTCATCCCATCAGTAAACTGAATCAGGCGTGAAGCTGCTGCATGTAAAAAAGCTGCTACACAAACACTACTGCACTTACAACATATATGGAGGCATTTCTCATTTTTTACACAGCTCACTCTGCAATCGTTCATAAAAGAATATTAGAAAAAAGGGGAAAAGAAAAAATATTAGAAAATTGTACAAACAGTAAGCAGAAAAATGGGAAAAAGTGGTTTCTTTATTTTTTCCATGGCTGAATACTCATCTGGAAAGACTTCACCTGTAAGAATTCTGTATCTAACTAGTAAACGGGTCTGACGCCCATTATGGGAGGTTCCTTCTTGGGACAGCTGGGAGGTTCCTTCTTGGGACACCTGGGTGGAGTTGTGGTTAGGGTGTTGCCCCTGCAACAAGAAGGTTGTGGGTTTGAATCCCGACTTCTAGTGTCATCACTGAGGTACCCTTGAGCAAGGTGCCGTCCCCACACGCTGTTCACTGGGTGCCCCTCGTTGGTGGCAGCCGCCTGTTTCACTTGGTGAATGGGCTAAATCAGAGAAAGAATTTCACATTGTTCATACAGTGGTAAGATGTTTTCATGCATGACTATAAGGGCGGCTTTGCTTTAACCTGCCTGAACTGTATGCAAACTGTAGCACAGATCAGAGCCCCCTGATATCTTTCCTGTTTTCCCTTATCTGTTTGTTTGCGTTTTCATTAAAATGTTCTGACCCCACAGCAGTCATTACAGATGGATGGATGTACCTCAATGCTCCCATCATCCACCAGCAGCATCAGTATCATGGAATTCTTCTCCTACTTCTCATACCACTGGTCACTGCAGCAGAGAAGTCACCCAGGGGCCCATGCAGCTTGGAGCCTCTCATTTGTCAGTGGAGGAGAGAGGCTGCCCTCAAACAATGTGAGTGTGTATGTATTGTGGGGAGAAGGACACTGGTGTCTACACTGGAAATTGAGAGGAGAGAGGTCTCCAAAGAAGAAGAGGTCAGTGGGATAGTTGCTTTCAGTAAATCAGTTTGTCAAGTCTGTTAAAATGTTTTTGTCTATGGTGCTGGCACACCTGATCCTGCCACCCAGGCTAGCCCACCCATTCGTCTCTGTGTACCCCAGACCATTGTGAACAAACCCAGTATTCAGTTTTACGCCACTCCCAGCACCAAATGAAACCACAAACCACAACCATTGAAAGGCCCTATTCATACCTCCCAGTCAACATATCCCTACACTTTTCATTGCTGGCGAGGTCTTTATTGCCTCCAGGGCCACAGGGCTGCCTCCTCTCCAGCCGTGGGACTGCACTACTGAGGTTCACCCATTATCAGAACTGAAACCTGGGCGATGGAGGAATATGAGGTACTTAGACAGGAGTTCATTAGCTGGCCCAACTCCACCACCTCTGCTAGCAGTTTTTTCATGGAAAAGAAGGATGGCTGACTAAAGCCTTACATTGATATCCGTGGCTCAACACAGTTAGGTACCCTTACCTGCTTCCACTGATCCTGCTGGTCAATGAACAACTCCGCAGGTTGACCTTTGAAATGCATAAAACCTTGTACGCATTTGGGCAGGCAACAAAGGGAACATTGCATTCAGTAACACGCAGGGCTGGACTGACCATCGGGCATGCCGGGCATTACCTGGTGGGCCTATGGTAAATTTGGGCCGGCGCGGAATCCCGTCAGCTTTGTTATGGTATCTGCATCTCTGTTAAACCTTACGCTTAAGGGTAAACCTTAAAATGTGATTGGTCACTCTTACAGCTAGAAACACATTGAAGAAACTGAAAATATCAGATCCTGCCTTGCCTTGGGGCAGCTGGTAGCCTAGTGGTTAGGGTGTTCGTCTTGCAATCAGGAAGTCATGGGTTTGATTCCCAAGACTGCTAAGCACCTCTGAGGTACCTTTGAGCTAGGTATCATACCCACACACTGCTCCCTGGGTGCTGTGTTCCTGGCTCCCTGCTGCTTCACCTGATAATTGGGTTTAAATGCAGAGGCAGACATTTTTTGCCATTCACACTGTGTGCTGAGGTTTGTTCATGTATGACAGAATGGTCACTTTCACTCAATGTTGGATGCCTTAGAGGCCAACCTGGAGGATGCACCGTGGATAAACTCCTCCCCTGCACCTTCCTTATCAAGAAGCTTTCAGAGGTGAAAACTACAGGCTGGCTGGCATCAAAGCAGTACTAGAGGAGTGGCTTTGACTTGAGAATAGCCTATTGTCCTATTATCAAAAACAGCAAAGTTAATGCCTTGTTGTGGTGTTACGACTCTACAGCTGCAGCAGATAAACCTCATCCCTAAATGCCTCTGTGTTGGTGGCGCCCATCACGTGTACTCTGGATGTGTTGATAGGCCAGTGGCCAGGAAAAACTCCATGACCCATGGTTGTCTCGCCACCCCCCTGCATTGTACCTGCAATAAAGTCCTTCCTCTGCTGATACGTAGTAGCCCATGGATTCGCCAGTGTCAGCAGGCTGCACTTTGGTTTTGGTGGTGGTGGACTGGTTTTCAAGGCACTGTCGGTTCATACCCTATGATTCTCTTCCCTCACCCCCGCAGGTAGTTGAGGCTCTATTCCAGAGTTATTGGCATGGGCAGAGTGTGTACCAAGTTACAATACCTGTAAGACTGGGAGTGGCATGTTCCAGAGCCTAGACCTCATTACTTAGAACCCCCTTTAGAACCCCTTTGGTATCGTATGTTTATTAGACATCCATCTACTGCCCTTGGATCCACAGCATTAATGACAGACATATTAATCAGTAACTACCATTAATTACTGGGTAACTGCTGTGTAAGTGATATGTGAAGTTTTTTGGAACCACTCATACGGTTCTTAAAGTGGGTAATTAAGACTCATAGCCACTGAGTTTATAATAAACAAGGTCAGCAACAAATCTTTCCTTCAACAGGAGCTTGATCGAGAAAGCTTAGCTGTCACCCTCAAACAACTCATCTGTCTCACTCTGTGGGGGAGTCATGATGAGGTAATGATGCAGAGCCAGACAGGCTCCTGTAATGGCTGACAGATATTAGGAGCAGAGTGAGGTGAGCAAAGAGCTGTTAAACCAGAAAGTGAGCGAGTTGGAGTTGCAGAGACAGAGCGGTAGATATGATGAGGATGACGATGATGCTAGACTTTGATTTCACCTGTAAAAAAATGAAAAGAAATTTGCTTGGGATCATGTCTGTCTTAATTTATTACTCTCTCACACTCTTTCTCTCCCTCTCTCTCTCTCTCCCCCTGTCTCTGTGCCTTCACGCAGCTGTCTATTTTTCTGCCACTCTCTACAAATACAATAAAGTAATATACTGAAAGCAAATGATATTATATACTGCTTATATTTTGGAATATAATGGCATCATGATTGTCATAAAAATGCAATAAATAAATAAGGAAATAAAATGCACCATTTTAACACGCACCAATATAATGAAACATAACGGGCAATTTCTTATAACATATTCATTTTGAGATGCACACAGAATCGAAAATAAAATTTAAAAAATGGGAGCACAATGTTACAATTCAACGTATGAGATACATTTAAAGGGAGGTCTCCTACTCTGTCTTTTTATCATGCAAAGCTTAGAAAGATTGAGGACACATCCACTTGCCCAGCTGGGCCTGTCCTTAAGGGGTCAGATCAGATAAAAGCATGGGTCGTGTAGACTGCGTACCCTTTCAGAACAGCCCGAGCAAGCATGAGGTCACTGCTTGAGCCTTACTGGGCTTGTTGAGACTGCATCAAAGTAGGAGGAACTCTTTGAAGTGACTGAATACCAGCTTGTAGTGAAGCCAACTATGACAGTTCAGACTCACTGCTGCTGGTCCTTAACTCTTCCAGACAGAACTGGATGCTGGAAGGCTGCAGCGTGGACTTCTCTCCACTGACATTTTGAGTTGGACCGACTGGACCTCTGGGGCTCTTCCGAGTGGCTCTGGCCTTTTTCGAGGCTGCAGTCTGCTCCTCCAACGAAACACTGAGGTAATACACACTGACAAACACTCATACTAAGTTTATCGAAGACCTGGATTACTTACTACAATGCAATCCAATCATAACAGTTCAAAAGTGCTGTTCTATATACATACTGCAGAGCTGGACAGAACGTTGCTCTTATATCGCCAGCATTTCACTACCAGTATGTAAAGTTCCTCTATGGCAAACACACAAAATACCATGAACATGCCAGAATAACCTGAGAAATTAAAGAGCAATTAATACAGCCTGCAGAATTTAATACAAATAATAACACCCACACACCTAATGCAGCATAATCAGTGAACTAATTCTTCCTCTGTATTTAACCCATTCACCAATTGAAGCAGCGGGCAGCCAGGAACACAGTGACCGGGACGCAGTGTGTGGGAATGGACCTTGCTCAAAGTTACCTCAAAGGTGCTTAGATGTCTTGGGAATCAAACCCATGGCTTCCTGATCACAGGGCTAACCACTAGGCTACCATCCACTAGTGACTGTAAGTTAAGCAGAATCTCTATTGTGGCTATAAAAGGCAGCTGGACAAAAGGTCATCATGTATTTCCTTACAATATTAACATAGGGACATGATGCACAATGGCTACTTTTGAGTCCGTGTTAACATGATAGGATTTTTCTGACATATCCATCTAGGCTAGTAGAGAGTTTCTAAATGATATACGTGGGACATTTAGCTACACTATACCTTTCATGGGATAATGGCATGGTGGCATAGTGGGTATCAATGTCATCTCGCACAAGAAGGTCCTGTGTTCAATTCCTGGCTGAGCAGCTGAGGGTCCTTTCTGTGTGGAGTTTGCATGCTTTTCCCATGTCCACATGGCAGCCCTGGTTAGAGGAGATAAAGGAGATCCGAAAATGGATAATAGTAATACTAATTATAACTAATTGTTGTTTCAACAACCTTTGAAGGGGGTCAGCAGACCTGTGGTATCGGCTGTTTGCCTTTTTGGGGAAACATTTGCGATGTTGTTCAGCCTGTAATGTGCATCATTTGCTATTCACTGTTGTGATCACTTTTCCTCACAAGGGCCTGTGTGAGTTCTCACGGTACCTGAGGGCTTTCACATGTCAAACAGAGAAATTTGGCAGTAGTTTTTTTTAACAAAGGCAGCAGTTTCCTTTCCAAAACTTTACTTAACATGAACATTTTCCGTGTTTATTCAAAACTGGTAATGCTATTGAAGCTCCTGTTGATATGTGTCTATTATATATTTGATATATTGTTAGGGTTGGTCGGCGGCCGGTAGAGGCTTTTTGGGCCATGTTTCAGTTTTTTGGGTCATGTTTCAGTTCTGTGTTTTGGGTTTTGGGGGCTTTTATTTTGATGTGTTCCGGGGTTCTGCTTGTGTCACGTGTTTTTTGTCTTCAGCTGTTTTCTGTTTGTGCTCCTGAGTTCCCAGCTGTCTTGTGTTTGTGGTCATTATGTTCAGTATTTAGTCCTCTTAGTGTCTGCACCAGTCATCTGTCCATCGTCTTTAGCACACCTTGAGTTTGAGCACGTTTTTGATCCTGTTCCTGATTCTGTACTCTCGTTCCTGGTTGGCCCGTGAGCCTGTTTCCTTTATTCTTGTTTTTTGTTTGAATAAACACCACCAGCATGAATCCCTGGCTTCTGGCTAGTTCCTGCAGCTCCCAAGGCAGCGCACAACGCAGGGCCTGCGCCTCGCAATGTGACATATATATGTGTTTATGAATAGATTTGATTTCTCAATTCTCATATATCTGTTCCTCTTATGTTTTTAATGTAGAATTTCCGTATGTATTTAATTGATTTATTTTTAATTTATTTAATCAATGACTGACCAGTGTTAGGCTAAATGTTGCTTTATACACACACACACACACACAAACACAAACAAATTTCCTTTAAGGGTCTAATTTGACTTAATGTACAATCCATCTTATCGGCGAGGGCCTTAATGACACCCCATTGTGAACTCCTAAAGGTTTGAATGAGTGACTAGAAAGAGAAGCCCCTCAGCTGAAGCATTTACATATATAAGACATGCTAAACTGATTGAGAAGAAAGTCTGTCGGATAGATTAAAACTCCTGAACCTCTGCTGAGCCTCCAGTATTCACCTCAAAGTTGTTTGTGGCTGTTTTCTTTCAAGAACAACAAACGGCGCTGATTAAGATCCTTGACTGATTCTGCTTCAGTCATCATTTCAAAGAGCTAAATAATAAGATATGGCCACTCGAGCTCATAGTGAGGGGTTTTAAAAGCAGCTGGAGTAGCCTCACGTTCAGGCTGCGCTGTTATCACGAAAGGATCAGATGGTGCTCTGCTCACTTGTAATTTGGGCCTTGTTTACCAATACATTGTGCCAATTAGCTTCTCTCTCAGGTAAGTCATCCAAGAGCTTCTGATGAAGGAAAGTAATTAAGGCTGCTCCTCAGCACCTGCCTCGCGCTCCCCTGCTGGCTCTGTTAATCACCTTTATCAGAGACTCCGCATGCTGGCCTCTCTCACACAGCCAGGCCACTGCTACACAACCTCCTGGGACATCTTTGATAACATGCTATAGGGTATATGTGTGTCAGACAGTCATTCTGACTATTAATTCTGCTGCTAAAACTTGCTATTTAGCTAAGCAAGGACATGCACTGAATGTTTTTTCTTAACCTATAAATGCTGTGCAATAATAATTTCAGCACTGGAGTATTTTCCAATGCTTAAAGTGTCGATGTTTGGCCCAAATGTTGACGTGACCATTTGCTTTTCTGAACTTATGTCAAAAGTTAGGTTTAAATGTTCTTAAAACACCTGTAAGGTTTGGGTCATAAGCGCTGACTTCACAAGGGGAAGTACTCTACATCCCAAGCTAGTTGTCACGAAAGACCGGGTTGACCAGTTCCCGTGATTTTCCTCTTAGGACACAGGCTGGAGACAGACGGGCTTCCATGCTAGTGCTTTTTCTTTATTAAATAAACCAAAACAGAAAATAAACCCTGGCTCGATTGCCGATACAAACATGAACATGAACGGGATACAAAACAAGGCAATTGAGGCGATGGACCGATAACATTGGTCCATCCAAACAGAACTTAAATACTAAACATAATTAGAGAACAAAACACAAAGCAGGTGAAAACAAGACACGGGACACTAAACAGACATGAACATCAAAATAATAGTCCCAGAACAAAAACCAAAACAAAGCCAAAAACAGTGGCCCCTCCCGGCCACTGGCCGAGCCGTGACACTAGTACTCTTGCAAATATTTACACATTTATGTGTCACGTGTAGCACGCAATATTGTGTTCCTCATCTAGTAAATCTTTAACATGTTAAGTTATTGCTAGCTGATAAGCAAACGTTTACTTTAATTAACAAAAAACAAATAAAGCTAAGTGGCCTTGGACTTTCAATAAGCAGTGCATGTGGAAAAAAACATGTTTCAAGTGGACAAGCACTCAGTGGTGGTTTGAGCACTTATCTGTGGCTCAAGTACACATTTGTGGCTTTCAGATACAGTTTATAGATGTGTTCGTAGACAAAGATTTGGCAAGAGCAGCGGTGACGTGTCTCCTTCAATGTTTGAGGGTGAATTAAATATTTACTCTCTTCACTCCCTGGGCGTTGCATTTTAACAATTAATTAGGATGACTTTTGGTCGTTATATTTGACCAATTGTTTATATTCTCCATCATATCTTTATATCCCTGTGCACATAAAATGCGAAATGCAGTTTCTGATACAGCCAATATCTTCACTACAGTACACAGAGCCACATCCACTTTCCTAAGGCTGTCACATTTGTGTAAATGAGCTAAGCAGACTACTTGTGAGAATGTAAGAGACTGCCAGCTTGGTACCCACTGAAGACTATAGATCTGCCCTGGGCAGCTGGTGGCCTGTTTAGAGCCTAGTTCCCCCTGTGATCAGAAGGTCATGGGCTTGAATCTCAGAACTGCTAGTGGCACCCATGAGTAAGGTACCATCCCCACACTGCTCCCCGGGCGCTGTGTTCCTGGCTGCCCGCTGCTTCACTTGAGTGAAAAAGTTAAATGCAAACTTTGTGCTGTTTACACTGTGTGCCCTGGTGTGATCGCGGATGACAAATGGACACTTATACACACAGACACATACTTAAGACTAATGATTTGTTAGCAATAGCTAGCTTGATTAGCAGGTCTCGCAGATTAATGCTTTCTAAACCTAGAAAAAAGCTTCGTCGTTTAAAGGTGTATATACATACACATAGTAGACGCTGATCATCTATTACATTAAAGCCAATTGCTCAGTATTGTGTAGGTCCTACATGTGCTGCCAAAACAGCTCTGACCATTCAAGGTATGGACTCCACTAATCCTGTAAAGGTGTGCTGTTGTATCTGGCACCAAGACATTCACATTGTATCCTTTATTTCCTATTAGTTGTGAGATTGAATGTTTGGCCAGCACTCCCATAGATACGCGACTAAATTCAGATTCGGGGAATTCGAAAGTCAAGTCAATACCTAGAACTCTTTCTGATGTTCCTCAAACTGTGTGTGATGTTTAGGGATGGGTATCGTTAAGGTTTTAACAATATTACTACTTCTATCGATACCACTTATCGGTTCGGTACTTTAACGGTACTCTTATTGGTACTTTTTGTTGTGTTTT
>JBBPCW010000027.1:7541046-7553579 GCA_037974425.1 Phenacogrammus interruptus | reverse complement strand
GCTGCCCCCTGCTTCACTTGGTGAATGGGTTAAATGCAGAGGTTGAATTTCGTGCTGTTCCCACTGTGTGCTGTGGTGTGTTTACGTATGACAAATGGTCACTTTCACTTCATTCATTTAGGTATGTTTTTGCTGAGACAGCATAAAGACCAAGCCAAAAACATTTATATTAAAAACACTCACTTGCTGACTTCCTTGTACTGAGCGATCTCTTCAATGTAGAGCAGGTCGTGGAGGCGGGACTGGTAGTTGTCACGGGTCAGGGACTTGTCCAGTACAGACTGGGTAAAGAGTTGGTCAGCAGACAGTGGAATCTGATAGCGGCTCAGCAGGCTACGCTCCAGGTCCATGTTCTCACTAGGGACAAACTCCACGATGGTCTTACAGGACGAGTCCCAGCGTTTTGCTGTCATTAGGAGCTGCTGGCGGGCCTGCATCAAGTGCTCCAGGTCTACAGGGTGGCAAGAGCATCAAAAGAAATCAAACACAGTTCACTTCCTTGATGTTTAAAGAATCTCTCAAATGAGCTCTCAGCAGGGAAGAGAACTCTCAAAACCTCAGAAAAACCATTAGCAATAAAATAACTATATTCATGTTTTCACTTTCAAAAGACTAGGCAATCAATATACTAATCTGACAGACCAATACACAGACTTATTTCAACTCATTGGATATCAACTTGACAAAATATACAGCCATGGGGAAAAAAAGACCACATTTTTTCCCTGCTCACTGTTTTTACAATTTGTGGCAGTGTGTGTATGTGTGTGTGTGTGTGTGTGTGTGTGTGTGTGTGTGTGTGTGTGTGTGTGTAAAACGCACAGGTTGCTATTTGTGAGCTGTGTAAAAAATAAGAAATGCCTCCATATGTGTTGTGAGTGCAGCAGTGTTTGTATTGCAGCATTTCTATGTGCTGTATTCCAGCAGCTTCACTCCTGATTCAGTTTACTGGTGGGATGAAAGTCACACATGCACACACTATGCTCTTAACATCACTATTAACTGTTAATTGAATCAAATGTGGTCAGTAGTGCTTAAAACAATAGTGACGTGCACATTTTACACAGACACATTCCCATAAATTACAAAAGCAATGACCAGGGAAAAAAAATGAAGAGGTCTCATTTTTTTCATGATTGTGTATGTAAGATGACATCAGTTAATAAAACAGACATAAGGGTAATCTATACTGACCTAGGAAGTATCAACAGCAAACTAGGATACCATCTAAAACAAACAAATTAGCGGGGACACTTTATACCTTCGATTGACGCTGCATCTACCATCACTCTCTGCATCAGCACGGGTTCAGAGCCGAAGTCAAAAACTACGGTCTGCCGGAAGGTTCCAAAGATCTCAGTGCTGAAGGCCACCTCCACGGTGTAGAGGCAATGATCCATGCCGTTCTGCACGAGGCCTGCTCCACTCCACTCCTGACAACCGCCCTCACATACCTGCTGGGGCACCTGAGCAGAGGCGTCCCCTGCAGACACGGCTCTGATGGAGAAGTGTGGCCGGTTGGCATCATAGAGCAGGGCAATCCGGTGCAGGGTTCGGGCGGGCTATGAACGCCAAGCAGAGGAAAAGATTAGTCATGTGGAGGGATCAGCATGTAGATAATGAGTCAACTCTGTGGGCTCCATACCAAGGATAAAACAACCAAACAGGGCACTAAAGGATGATCCCCAATCTCCTATTCACTTCACTTTTCATTGAAGGTACAGGGGTCCTCGAGTAACAACACAGATCCATTCCTTCAACAGTGATTTAACCTGAATTTTGGTGCTAGTCAAAACACACCCTAGGCTAAGTCACTGATCCGAACACAGCTGTAAAATCATAAAAACACAGCTAAGCCACAGAAAAAGGAGAACTCCCCATCTCATATGCTGTGTTCTGCAAATTCTTACACTGTGCCCAACCAAACTAGTTTGTCCATGTAGTCCGTAAGTACGAGGCTAACGGTGTAAGCGGAGTGGGAGTGTGCGTCGTAAACTCAAAACATCGAGACGGTTGAAACCCGAGGATCAAGTGTATTTACTTGTACACTCAGGGCACTGACACACAAGCAAACACATAGAAGGGGTATGGGATGATAAAATGTAACTATCAGTCGGACATAGAAATGACCATCACAACTGAATTTTTGCATACTGTTTTTAGCATGCATGCTTTTCTTCAGCTCACATAAAGAGATAAACAGCTTAGAGGATAAACCTATTGCTCCATGTATAGAAGAATGAAGTGCCTCTAGATAGAGATGTCTGCTTATTCCCAAGTTCACAATAATGAATCCCTGAATTATCTACATGTTGGCTATTTAAAATGAACCACTACTCCATCTTCAGAATTTCAACCTGTTTCATTCACACCAGTTATTGGTATAGGTATTGGATGTGATTATTCTGGGATGCATGCAACAGTTAAACAAGCGTTCTACCCACCAGACAAGGAAATATGGAGTAACCTGAGGACACTTGAATTAGAATTCTCTATTAATACAGGAGACCTGCCAGCTCAGATGTTCTTGCTCTTCCTCTGCATACTACCCCCTTGAGTCATGCCCTTAACTCCATGCCACTCAAAAGAGTTGCCATAATACAGTCTATATGTCCATCCGTCCCCTCGCAAGGTGCTCAATATACTTGCTCTTGGCTAACAAATAAAAATGCTTCCCCAGTCTGCACCACTAATTAACTGAAAGTAAAAGAAAGACCACATTCAGAATGGCTGGAATGTAGCAAAAACATTCCTTTAGTCAGTTTTAGTTTAGCTTCTTTAAACCAGTTCTGTCTGAAGCATCCGCTTGTCTTTCTGTTAGGGCTAATCAGGAAACAAGTTGGATTGAATTTGCTCACAACAGTTTCTAGAAGAGACAGCAATATGCCTAAAGTATAAATATGTATTATATATTTTACACAAAAGTTCAATGACACGACACTCACATGACATTTCCTATGTAAGTATTTTACAGACTGAACTGCACCATATCCAGTTTATTGGGACCAATTATACTATCTTGGACTCCCTACTTTGTCAAGAATGTCCACAATCTCTTGATAATACCCACGACAAGCTTAGAAAAGCCTTTTCTATCCAAATGTATCCAAATTTCTATCCAAATCAAGTGTCAAATGTTTACCATTTAAACGTTATTTTTATTTTATTTTATCTTCTATATATTTATGTAAAGTTGGGGGAACACAAGCCTAAGAATTTCATTACAGTAATGATGCCACATTGTTATCTGCATATGACAATAAAACTTGAAATATACTGTGGTGATTCTACTGGCCATCAGTACTTCTTGTTGGTGAAATATGAGCAAATACTTATGATCCAGTCACTCCATTTACTGCCATGGTGGAAAATTTTAAAGCTCCTACCTTGCAGTAAAGGGAGAATGTCCACGAATGGGATGATTTCTTGGTGTTGACGGTGACTGACAGATCTGAGTTATGTTCCACTGTAACTCCATCCACACAGTCATTGAGCTATAAAAATATAGAGGGGTGGTTACTGAGGACATTAACACCGTCTGTGCGACACAGTAGTAGTAGATTTAAGTTTAATGTGATAAACAACAATCGCTATGTCATCACTGATACACTTTTTTAAAATCAACATGAGCAACATTCATCCCGATACGAGACTACATGCCTACTGTACCTTTGAACGACTGTGAGGTAACTGATCTTTATTAAAGGGCATACCACTTTCTCTGGACTAAGGGAGTTGATCCACTTCTCAATGAGCGCTTCCATGTAGTTCTCAGTATAGTGCTTCCCTTCCTGCTGCTGTTTCAGGCGGATAAGTCTGGAGGCATAACGCCGCTGCCACTCAGTTAGCTCCTCCTGTGAATGGGCTGATGTGCACTGAGCCCCGTACCGACACAGACCCTGCTCTAGAAACCTACACAGAAGGACAAGGTAACACCAAAACGCAATACCAACATTATAAAAATGATAAAACACAGGACAGATCACAAAAACTCTGTCAGGAGTCTACTATACAGCGAAGCCAGAGTAATAGTGATGTTTCAGTGAGTTCAACTACTTTTTATCTTTCCTTTTTAATTATATTCCCTGTGTTAGTCTTACTCACATTTTTATATCTGAATGTACTATTCTATTACAATCCTTTACAATAAACCAGACCAAATGAGGAAGTGCGTGTTGAAATTCTGACCACCATTTAGTGTGCATAAAGTGTTTGCCAGCATCAACCACAGCAGAATTCAGTATTCCCAGAATACCCAGAATTCAGTTACCGATCAGATCACCATGGAAGAAACCATGAGCATTTGTTTAGAAACATAACTTACAAGCACATTCCACATTTCTATTCAAATTAAAGCATTGAATTTCAGTGAGTTACTAACCTGTATCTTCTGTGTCTTGTTTTGCATTCATTTTACAGCTTGAATATTATATTAGCTAGATAGTGACCAACAATCAGAACAATACTAGGCTCATCCACTGCGTATAGGCAAGTAAGACCACAATAACTTCACTGTCTGTTGTAATGTTAGCATTTGAATGAGGAAGGTTACACTTGCCACTGTTTATAATGCAACGTTCTCGCTAAGGTACCACCATCTAGATCACAGGCTATAGCATGAATGCTAGTAAGGGCATTACCAATGTGCACCAGAATTGTACCTGTGGTCATACAAAAAAAAAACTGCTCTCAAACACTGTAAAGAGTAAAAATGTTATGCTTACAATCCTGCATAGAAGAAACCCTCCACAGATGAAAGCCATTGTTCACTATTAAAAATAAGACCTGATTCAATAAATAAATCTAATTCCATGAAACCTTTTCCCTAAAATACTGATACATTCTCACATCAGACCTTGCTCAAAACTCTACCAAATGAACTCTCAATTTCTATGATTTTGTTAAATAATATTCGTATGAATATGCAAACACAGGAATAGCAGTGGATGGGCTGGGCGTACCTTTTGCACAATGTGTACTCCTCACTGCTAGTGACTCCTCGAGGTGGAGGCCTGAATTGCCATCCCTCAAGAACATCTGCCCAGAGTGCCGGGCAAACACAGATCGAGAGACGAAGAGGAAGAGGAAGAGGAAGAGAAAGAGAAGAGAGAAAACACGTCAGCGCAAAAGCCCAAGCAGTCATGAGACAAGAGCTGAAAACAGACTTTTGATTTTTGTTGTGAAACTGAAACAGTCGGTAGGGGAAACTCACCCTCCTCGACCTCCTCCGGCATCTCTGTCACCATCTTACTGTTTACGGCCTGCCATTCAAACAAGCTTCATGACTCAAACTCATATTTCAGAAAAAGGTCCCAAAAACACCCCAGAACTAAGGTAACACTGAATTATAATATAGTGAGACCGTAGTAAAATGCTGGTGAAACGGTAAGGCACCGAGGCTGAGACTTGTTTAGACATGCCTCGTTTGGCAGAGCCCGGTCTCTAGAACAGGATGTAGATATGACCAATATGAAAAGAACACTAACTTACCTCAATTTCAGAGAGGAGTATTTTCAGCCTCGTCATATCCTTAGCCATGATTCCATTCTTAAATAAACAGAGATTTGTTATCGATTTGTTATGCATCACAACTTTCCAGCCTTCATGTTCAGTTACAACAATCTCTACTAATTGTTCATTCAAACTGTTCACATTCATTCAAACTGTTCAAAATACCACTAATCATTTATTTTCATTTACTACAGTACTGTGAAAAATACAATATGTCAGTAATAAGTGTGCGCAAAAGCAGGTTAACTTTAGAATAAAAACAAGAAAGCAGTAAAAGCATTAAGAGTTTAGCTTTTTGTAAAAGATGTTGACATTTTGTGCGCTGGTTAAAAGAACATATGTTGGGTTCCAGAGTTCTCCTCAATCTCTACAGTCACTGCATGGACTTTCCACCTGATTTAATCTAATGAAGCACTGATTGAGCCAAACCAGGTATTTGGTTTCAGCTGCAAGTAATACTGGGTTTCCTTGAGGAAAGGTCTGGAAATGGTTAATACACCCAATACCTACATAAAAATGCTATTTACGGTATTTGTTACTAGTATTGTACACACAATTGATATTTAAATCTTGTTCAAATAGTGAGGAGTAAAACTTTAGATATGATTTCTACAAATAATTGTACTTATTTTTATACACAGTGTGACTTTGGCCATTTCTAATAATAATAAACAAATAAAATCAATTGTTTATCAAAATTAATCAACTTATGAGTAAAGAAAATAAAATCTGTCATTAAAATCATGCGACACACCTCTATTTTAAGTGACACATATATTTTATGGTTTGATCAAAAGTAACTGAACATAAAGTACAAAAATACAGAACACACATACTGTAATTCTCGATTTAACATTGTGTGTGTAAAGTTATCCTTGAGGTTTGATGAACAGTTCTGAATTAAGAGATGTTCTATAAGATATTCAGCGTATTATTTGTATCCACATTTGTTTGCAATCAATAATATCAGTAACTTTATTATTTTGTGAATCTGGCCAATCTGTGTTGCAGTTTTGCAACTTGATCATGTAAATAATGGGATTTAATAATGTATTTGAATGCTCCTGCTACACCTACAGCTAAATGTTGCAGCATAATTATGCATAACTCTTTGTGGTAATTAGCCAGTCACCGCTTATTATCAAAGTAGCAGTTTCTTCAAACACTTTTATTCAAACAAGCACCCGATCTTTAGTATTAAAACTTTAAACGTAGTTTTCTTTTACGAAAGTGCATTTATTTATACACAGTGTGAGCTTCAGGTGTTTAAAAACAAATACATGTTTAAGAATTTAATTAAAAAAACAATTATTTATTATAAAAATAATAAACAGTCATAAAAATTGACACTTCTATTTTAAGTGAAACGAAGGAAGAAAGGAAGATTCATTTACCAGCGGTTCTCCATACAGAGCTTTGGAGAGAATGCTGAGGACCTCCTGTAGGCTTCCATCCAGCAGCATGTTCTGAAGCCCAGCCCGGAAACTCCCGTCTCCTTTCCCCAGCTCCTCAGCAAGCACTACACACACACACACACACACACACACACAGATCTATATATGCTATGGAAACAGTCCTTCACCTTGAATTATATCTGACTTTGTTTCCAAGAGAATCTCAGACACAAAGAGAGACAATCAAATGAATCCAAAATCCTGCGTTCTATAATCAAAGAACTGCAGGAGGCTCTTTGGATGTTTAACAGACCAGATATCACTTCATTCAAGTTCAAATTTCCCATCATCAAATGTTCTTCATGGAAGGCAGTGTCTAGCACCAGGACCAAAGCAAACCGGACCCACAGACTGTCTACTGTGTAGGACACACTGTCTGGTGAAGCATTTGATTATCTCTTTATCTTGAAGCCAGCACTTGCATTCACTTTATAAACACCCCAAGTTAAAGACTCCAGCTTCATTGAAACATTTATTTAAAGAGAAATGCAATTTCTACTCACCGTGCTTACAGTCCTCATCGGCTTGATCATAGTCCTTCTGAAGAAAGAAGACACACCTAATGTTATGCTCACACTCAGCAACGGGCAATTCCAGTTAGATGAGCACAGGACTGCCTCGTATCTACACTGCTCTTTTAAAGTTGACTCCATGCACCATTTTAATGATCAAGAATTTAGGGGGTAAAAAATCCAACATATTGGGGCAAGATATTTGATGCCTAGTCTTTGCTCTAAGCTTAATTGTGTTGTCAACATAAGGAAACACTTAGCACTTAAACCACTGCCAGCTGTTTGGTGAAAAATAAATAAATAAAACTCCAAATGTCAATTGCGTATAATTGCTAAGAGGTATTTATTAGTATTCATTCAAATTTTGTGTACAATCCAAGGCACTACACATGCTCCCAAAAACTTTAAAGTATAAAAAGCGTCCTTTTAAAGAACATTCAACTTAAAATAACTATGAACAAAATGCATAGTTGTAATTTTATGCCATGGATCTGGCATACTAGGCACTCACCAGCTGGAGCAGGGCTGCAATTCGGTAGAGCAGAGCACGCCTGCGGAGGAGGGCCGTGTTGGGGGTGGGGGGGCACGGCCCCAAGGCCAGCAGGGCCTCTGTGCTGTGGGCCACCGCCGCCTCATACTCCCGTCTAACTAATGATCCAATGGCTTCTTCACATGACTTCTGTGGTCTCCTGTCCTCCATGACTCAGGGACAGAATGTCTGACGGAGAAATAGAAAGTGGAGGAAATATGGAAACGTCCGAGTTCAGTCCAGCAATTCCACAGACCTGCACAGTTTGGATGTGTTCCCTGCTCTCCTAAGCAAACTAGCAAGCTATTCCTGAGCCAAAACAGACATGATGGAGTCTACACAAAGTCCACAACTTGCAGTTTGTGGTCATGCTTAAATGCATAGTCAAGTAAAGTATTTCTAAAATTGAGGGGGGATTTTCTGCTTTTTGACATTTTTTCCTGGTTACAGTGTAGGGATATCATCAAGTAGTATCAGAGTGGCCTGGCTGGATTCTGATGCACTAGATTTTGATGCTCAATTTAGGAACAAACTGGACTGGATGGTTGCCTGTTTAACTTTCAAGCCAAATGGACAGGACAAACTTGTAGCCAGGAAAAAAAAAATCATGCCAAAATAGTGACACTGCAAACACTTGGTGATACCTTTCATAAAGCAGCCTTAAAAGTGTACTTCTTTAGCAGAAGATACCACCCACACAACAGGCCTATAGCCAGAGGGCCTTTGAATTTTACATAAACAGAAAAGGAGAGCAAAATATCAATATTTTTCTCACACCTCTGGTATTCCTGCCATGCTTAACATCATAGTATACAGCTGTGGTGCAATAACTGATGTGAAGTCATGAGTTAAAAAGTTGAAGTTTTCCTTTCCATAATAATTAGGTCGCAACGGTAACGTCCAGCTGGCGTAACCATGGCTCTCTAAATAGACTTTCACATTTTCCAGCCTCAGACAAGCAACTCAGGAATGCTTTGCAAATCACATTCACCTTCTACTACAAGAGCAGTGCATGCCTCTTGTCTGTGAATAACAAGACTTTTTTACTAGATTACACACACAGCCTAAACTGCAAAATGGTTTAAACTTAAAAACATTGCTGAAACACACTACAGCTTGTTTACTAAGACATAAAATCAAGGTCCGGATCTTAAAAAAGAAAGCCACTTTCCCTCATAAAACATCAGATATTGGAAATATGTGGAAATGTGTGTCATCAGGCAAAGGGGCTCTGTTATATCTGGGCAATATTGAACAAATATCAATATTTCTCAAGAAATGACTGCCCTTCCAGGAACACTGGGCCTGAGGAATACTAAACAGACCTGATACTGCTTTTTTGCTCCGTTTTGAGCAAAATTACTATTTAGTTTTGTATTAGAAATGACCTAAAGCACCAAGCAAATTGGTGCATAAAGTGAAAAGCCAAAGCACTTGGCACAAGGGTGCTGAGTTTTATCAAATAATGGCCACTATTAAGCAACACCTTCAAGGATGAAAATCAACACTATTGTTTGCCAACAAATGATATTTACCTCTGCATTACTAGATCAACAAACTAACCTCATCTAATCACACCAAAAAAGGCAACACAAGAGACTTAGAAATATATAAACAGCCTATCTTTGGATTCCGGGTCAGTTAATAATAGATGTCCCTTCTGAGTGGATGTGTGGGCGTGTGTTGCATGTCCATCAAGTGAGAGAGAAGGGAGTAAAACTAACAACAACTAACATAAGTATTTCTGTACCACAACACAGAAAAAGGACCAAGCTCTCAGGAGTGACACTTAACATTAATCATGACCACCTAGACCTCTACTAACTTCTCGACTTGTACTAATTTGTCTAACATATTGTATGCTCTAACTCCACAACACAGTCCAGCCCACGAACTCCTTTTTTAAAGTCTTGGCTCTTTTACTGTTTCCCTTCAGCTTTTTGGGGGGAGGTTTTCCCTTTACCACTATATCACCCTCTCTTTAGGAGCAGAGGAGGGGGGTGGATTTCTCTAGGGCTGCTTTGGGGGGGGGACAATGTGTGTTCCAGATAGCAATACACACACGGAGAGACACTTATAGACACACGACAAAAACTAGAGCTAAAAATGAACAGTAACAGTTGTTCCAATTAATCTGATCCTCCGGAATAAAGCACGGTTTGGTGGTTAAGCTGCGCACGGGCTGCAGCGCGACGTCTCTGGCTGTAGCTGCCTGCTCTCTCGGCCTTGAGCTCCAGTCGCCCCCGTAAAGAGGTGCTAACACCACGCAGAGCACAACCAACACACACCACAGACTGGTAGAGGTACACAAACACACACAAGCGAGTGACAAACAAGAAAATAAGTCAGAGAGGTGAAGTCTGGGTTTGTTGTCCAGACGGGGGGCTTTAGCCAGGCTGCTAGCTTTGCTCGGAAGCTCGCTGCTAAAGGCCCTTATTGTGCTTCCAAAGCTGCTACGAAGGAGATCAGAGCTCGTCTGGGCTCCTGACACACACGGAGCCCACCACCGACAGTAACTCCGTCCGAGAACCGAGGCGAGGCACCGGCTCCTACCGTTCAGGAGGCGCCCGGACAAAAAAGGTGTAGGAGGAAGTCTGCGCTTACCTAGCTTTACTTTCTACGCCATCTTGGATCCACTTGTCAGCCGATCGCACGGCATGATGGGGAAACAGTCCTGCGCCGCCCGGCTTCCTGGAGCACGACCGAGTCCATCGGCCTGAGAGACTTCAGAAGCTGTTTATCTCTTAACACCAGGAGAGCCCACCTCAAACTCCACTTTATAACATGTAGAACCGTGTGTTAAGCGGTACAGACTGGTTCTTCTAGTGACAGGGTTCGACTTCTCTTCTCCTCGGTTTTGTTTGGGTTGCGAACAGCAACACACCACACAAAAATCACATTTGTTCTCTTATGATTTTTGACCAATTCAGAAACAACATCTGGAAGGGTGTTTTTCTGGTGCGTTATTACTATTTCTGTCAATGTCTGTTGCTTCCAGACACCGGAGGATATTCTAGTCAAGTGTAGAAATATACCCACTGTGTTAATGCATACACATATCCACTATGTACATACAGCTCCGGAAAAAAGACAATTTTTTATCAGCATCTCTATGACTACGACATCTTTTCCATGCTAGTGTTTGTTAAAATCCTACACAAGGACCCTGACACACTGGGACATACTGCTATATGATGTACTGATTAGTGATCACCTGAATACAAAAAAAAAACACTGCTGCAATCAACACTCTCCTATTTCAGTGTTATAAGTTTGACGGCAAAACACGACAAGAGTGCACAAGAGATTTTTAAAAAATGATTCAGGTTCTTTAAACACTGCATAATTGATCTGATTTTGCTGTATTTGTATTTGGAAATTAGGATTAACATTGTCAATAGTTCTGAAACTAAGGCAAAGCTGTTCAGTTCAATAGTTTAATAGTACCTATAAAATATAAAACCTGAGAAACTGAAGATTTTTGCAGTGGTCTCTTATTTTTTTCCAGAGCTGGATATATATTTTCTGCAGTTACTCGCATTATACACAAAATTCAATAATGAATTCAAAAGTAGTGCATTGTGCTCTTATTTTAAAAGTATAGCTATATGAACAAAAGTGCAGTAACATTTGCTTTGCAAACACATTAAACAAACAAGGTGCTTCCCTTTAACACAGTCACACAGCTGCAGTTCAAATATTTATCTTAAATCTCAACTTAAACATTCATATAATGATATCAATTATAAAACTGAAGCTATTTGCCACTGCAGGGCATTTATGTTTTACCTACTTTGTTACAGAAAAACAACAAAGCAGTATGAATCATCACAACACCAGCACCCATGGTCCAGAGCCGCGATCAGAACAGTGTATCAGGCACCTTCCGAGCAACAGCAAGTTAACATTTATAAATCTGTTTTCTTTTTTCTGAACAAAAATCATGAGAATACTCTAGAGTCTAGACACTCCATGGGGAAATTCTGGACTGCTGCATCACAAGGCAGCAGACAATCAGCCGCAAGGAGAAATAAATACCATTGTCGAATTTACAACTTTCAAACCTCCCGCCTCTAAGTACAGCTGACTGTAACATCCGAGCCTCGTGCCCCACCCCCTATCCTCATGTTGGTTGTTTATGTTTGGGCCTCGTGAGCCACGCATCCTCGTCCTCGTGCTGGTTGTTTATGTTTGGTGCGGCGCTGAGAAGCGGAGGTTCATTCCATACCGGTTTCTGATTGCCTTGGTAACCAACGCATGGCGTACAATGTCCGGATGTCACAGTCAGCTGTACTCAGAGGTTCAAAAATCCGCAATTAACTAGTTAATCGCAAATCCGGGAACAATTTAATCGCGATGAATCGCAATTCAGTGTCAACCCAATATATAATATATAATGAACACACCAAGTCATCAATTTTACATAAAAGGCTTTTTTTTTTCTTCCCAACTCTGTCACACTTTTAAAAGCTGTGAGATCTTTTAAAAACTTACTTTTGAACAGAAAATGCAGAACATCTTCAAACC
>JBBPCW010000027.1:7480857-7491047 GCA_037974425.1 Phenacogrammus interruptus | reverse complement strand
AGTTCTGGGACATATTGCCTGACCCAGTTGTAGGGCATGTGACTCAGTAATTCAAGTCTGTCTGAAGAAAGCAAGATTCAAAGCACTGATTCTGACATTAATGAAACCATTAGTAATGAACCTCAAGGAGAAGACTGAGCAGATAATTAGACATGTCTGCTTCTTAGTTGAACAATCAGGGAAGTAGCTGCACCTCAGCTGATATTTCTTTTCAATGCATTATAAGGAAACCTTTCAAGGAAGCTAACTTGCAGCACACTATACTGACAAGCGATGTATATTCGGCATCGGTTAATCGCCCTGAACTTTCCACCATTAGATTATAAAATGAAAATTTCGATTCAAAAAATGCGATTCAAAAATTGAAAACAATAAATACTAACAAATGTTTTCTCAACATTGGAAAATTTTTATACATCAGAATTAACATCTGTATTTTATTCCATTTTTTTAGAACTGCAAAAACCTTCAAGCTTATTTCAGTGATTTAGCTTAATATATAATTTAAATGAATGAGAGATAGAAGATTCCAAATTGCAGTACTAAAATGTATTAAATCTTCAATACTTTGTGCAACTCTACACAGCACTAGAAATGTTGTAGCCTGCCTGTTTACATTGAAGTTTGGAGCTTAAATATGCCCAGCAAATTTGCTTACCCAAACCTCAGGCATGTAGTTGTTACATGTGTTAGAAATACGTTTGATTCTTCAGGACTCAAACACTGCAATACAATTCAGTGAAATCTGATGTCACACTGTCTCTCCTCTTAGGGTGACCAAGGTGCAAAGGGTGCTGATGGTACCCCTGGTAAAGATGGTATCCGTGGTATGACTGGACCCATTGGACCTCCTGGACCAGCTGGTGCTCAGGGTGACAAGGTTAGTCTGTTGAACCTCATATTTAATATCCTTGATCACTGAATGACCTGATTTCTTTGAGGCTAACTGACTTCTATCTTCACCAAGGGAGAGGCTGGTGCTGCTGGACCTCTTGGACCTACTGGTGCTCGTGGACCCCCTGTGAGTGTCACTGTCAAACACCACCATGACTTCCTTTCTATAAACAGAAGCCTGCATACAAACATACATATATGGATCTAGTCCACTTCAGTCTATAATGATGCTTCTTTGGTAGCAATGACCATTTGATCTAAAAAATAAAAATAGAAGGGGAGACACATTTTTCCTTGGAGAGCATTCTGCATGTAATGATTACTATATTGGTACATCCAGGTTGACCTGGATCATTTTGACACATACTTGTTCACAAACTTGTTGTTGGATAATGTGAATATCTTGGTTAAGGAACTTGGTTGTGAATGTCTTGGTTCCCATAAGTGACCTCTAGTTGTCCACTCCTAGGGCGAGCGTGGTGAGACTGGTGCCCCTGGACCTGCAGGATTTGCTGGACCACCTGTGAGTATCTGCATAAATTAACACTGAACCTGGTCTTAGAACTCATTTTGGTAAAAGCTAACCTGTCAGATGACCTAATTATAACCAGAATGATTGTACCAATTCTCTAAGATGCAGGTCTTTGTTAAAAAAAAGACTTCATTTAGTGAGATAAAATATTTGCCCATAGCCTACAGTCAGTTTAACCATAAAATTAAAAAAAAAAACATAAAATGAAACATGCAGCATGTGACTCTATCAACAGGCTGGCTAAAAATGTCTACTCATTTTACTTATACAGGGTGCTGATGGTCAGCCTGGTGCCAAGGGAGAGCCTGGAGATACTGGTGCTAAGGGTGATGGTGGTGCCCCTGGACCTGCTGGAGCCACTGGTGCCCCTGGACCTCAGGTACAGTCACATTCTGAACATCAAGCTATTACTTTTGTATATTGCTGCTATAGTTCAAGTATATTATTACTATACATTTACATCATAACAACAATACAAACGATCAAATCTGAATGTTACATATGAAATTTGAATAGATTTTTTCCCTTGACAAAGCAACTAGTAACAAAGCAATTACGAACCAAAACTGGAAAACTGAAACTCAGATTTACAATATAATGATTCTCCTCTTCAGGGCCCTGTTGGTTCTACTGGACCTAAAGGTGCCCGTGGTGCTGCTGGACCTCCTGTGAGTATCGCTCTTAAATTTCTGTGCATTTTTATTGGTACTGGACTTTAAAATCTACTCAAATGCACATTCTCACATTCTTTTTTAAAGATTAATACAGAGATTATGTTTTGACAAATCAACCCATCTCTCTCTTAAGGGTGCTACTGGTTTCCCTGGTGCTGCTGGCAGAGTTGGACCTCCCGGCCCCTCTGTAAGTTCTTCCTTGCAGCCTAAGACAAAAACTTCTTAACTTCTTAGTTGCAGTCATTTGTACAGCTCTCTAAAACAGAAATTTGGTTGTAACAGCCTGGTTTAACACTTTGCTATTCCATTTTTACTTGTCACTCTCAGGGAAACCCAGGTCCCCCTGGACCTTCCGGACCATCTGGAAAGGAAGGCCAAAAGGGCAACCGAGGTGAGACTGGACCTGCTGGTCGCCCTGGTGAGGTTGGTGCCGCTGGTCCTCCTGGTGCACCTGGTGAGAAGGGAACTCCTGGTGCTGAAGGTTCCCCTGTAAGTGTCTTATACTGCTTGTAAATAAATTGAGCTAACAAGCAGTTCACTCTGATACATAACTGTACAACAGCTGCCTGGGTACATATTACACCAGTCTCATCAATCGGCAAATTAACTTCATATTTGGTTTTCCTTTGCAGGGACCTTCCGGTACTCCCGGATCTCAAGGTATTAATGGACAGCGTGGTATTGTTGGTCTTCCTGGACAAAGAGGCGAGCGTGGTTTCCCTGGTCTCCCTGGACCATCTGTGAGTGTTCTGAATGATTGATTTCGAAACATAACCTTAGTATCTCCAGTCAGTTGACCAGAATGTTAAATGTTCATGGATCATTAGACCAGTCATTGACCCAAACAAAATGTCCTCTTCTAGGGAGAGCCTGGCAAGCAGGGACCTGGCGGCCCTGGTGGTGAGCGTGGACCTCCTGGACCCATGGGACCCCCTGGACTGGCTGGACCTCCCGGTGAAGCCGGTCGTGAGGTGGGTACATTAACATGTAGATCTTTACTTGTTGCAAGAGTCTTGCAGATGAATCCTTGACTTTACTTCACAGTGGATTAGTAATGTACCTTCACGTGTGATGTGATCAGGACCAACTTGACTTCTGAACATTTGTCTCCTAGGGTACTCCTGGTAATGAGGGTGCTGCTGGCCGTGATGGTGCTGTTGGCCCCAAGGTGAGCCAAGCTCATTATATCCTCAAACATCACTTACCCACCATCAGCCTCTTACAGTTTAATCAAACGATGCCTCAAATTCTGAACACTTTCTCTTTCTGTGGATCTGTTTAACACTTGTGTACCAATTCCTCCGTTTGCATTTCATAGGGTGACCGTGGTGAGACTGGTGCTGCTGGTGCTCCTGGTGCTCCCGGACCCCCTGGTGCTCCTGGACCCATTGGCCCTGCTGGAAAGACTGGTGACCGTGGAGAGTCTGTGAGTGGTCATTCCGAAGTTGAAGCAAACAAACCCTCCTCAGTCAAACAGCAAAGACAGCAAAGCAATGCTAATTTCTTTACTCTTTCAGGGTCCCGCTGGTCCTGCCGGTGCTGCTGGCCCATCTGGTCCCCGTGGCCCTGCTGTAAGTATTTACTGTTGTTATTCCATCATTACCACAGACCTGTTTTGCTCATTACAAAGAAAATCATGACGATGTAAGTCCAGGATTTTGTAAACACAGACCTTCTGCCTGCAGAGCACCTTTGCCAAATAAACAATCAACAACAACTAATTTAACCAGTCAAACCAATCCACACATGTCCACACTTCATTTACTTTACTTGGTCAAGAAATAGCTGGCAGAAACCTCAAATCAATGTAGCCTCTAAGCTAAACTCATATCCCAATATCCCTCTGTACAGGGACCTGCTGGAGCCCGTGGAGACAAGGGTGAGACTGGAGAGGCTGGAGAGAGAGGCATGAAGGGACACAGAGGATTCACCGGAATGCAGGGACCCCCTGGACCTGCTGTAAGTAACATCTCCTGATGGAAAATGCAACAACAGTTAAAGCCCCTCTTGCAGTAGTATTTAAAACTAAGACCACTGCTATAGTTTCCTGCTTCACAGCATATGATTTGTTGTTTTGTGTCGCAAAAATATGGACATTAATGTGTTCTCTGCTACATGCTACCACTCAACACATTACAGGGCAAATATTTTAAGACAGTGCATAAATGCAGTGGCCTCAAAAGAGCAGGACTGATTTGGTTTATGTTTCAATGTAGGGACCTTCTGGAGAGGCTGGACCCGCTGGATCTTCTGGTCCCGCTGGACCTAGAGTGAGTATTTTCCTCCATTTGTGTTTCTACTGCTTTTATACATAAGAGAATTGTTCCTGGTCTGTTTGATTGACGTAATACATATGACTTTGCTGCAGTGCTGATATAGTCTGTTTCCCCATCCAGGGACCTGCTGGATCAGCTGGTGCCGCCGGTAAGGATGGTATTAGCGGACTTCCTGGACCTATTGGACCCCCTGGACCCCGTGGTCGCAATGGTGAAATTGGACCTTCTGTGAGATACCGTTACTTTTGTTTACATTTTGAATTTTCCAAAAACAATCCAGGCCCCTATGTTACAGCCCTCTTTTGGCCATCTTTTGCTTTAGGGACCTCCTGGACCCCCCGGACCCCCTGGAGCTCCTGGACCCTCTGGTGGTGGATTCGACATTGGCTTCATTGCCCAGCCCCAGGAGAAGGCCCCTGATCCCTTCCGTCACTTCCGTGCTGATGACGCCAACGTGATGCGAGACCGTGACCTTGAGGTTGACACCACCCTCAAGTCTCTGAGCCAGCAGATTGAGAGCATCCGCAGCCCTGATGGCACCAAGAAGAACCCTGCCCGCACCTGCCGTGACCTGAAGATGTGCCATCCTGACTGGAAGAGTGGTACGTAAATCACAGCACTTCTTCCAGAAGCTTGAATTAGGCGGTCATTGGTTTTCTCATGATAAAGACTCGTCTTACCTTGGTGTGATGAAAATAGGCCACTTCAGAACCCACCAGACCTAGTCAATTTGAAGACTTAACCTTGCAGTTGTTGTACAGGCCTTTTGACACCTTTTGTTCTCCCCCAAAACAGGCGAGTACTGGATTGACCCTGACCAGGGCTGCAACCAGGATTCCATCAAGGTCTACTGCAACATGGAGACTGGCGAGACCTGCGTCTACCCATCTCAGACCGAGGTCCCCAAGAAGAACTGGTACACAAGCAAGAATATCAAGGAGAAGAAGCACGTCTGGTTCGGAGAGGCCATGACCGATGGCTTCCAGGTGAGAGCCCTCTTCATAGCTCCATTCACTGAAAGACTTTTTTCAACCCAAAGACATTTTCTCAACCCAATTTCGTCTCTCCCTTCCTCTTCAGTTCGAATATGGTGGTGAGGAGTCCAAGCCTGAGGATGTCAACATCCAACTCACCTTCCTTCGTCTCATGTCCACTGAGGCCTCCCAGAACATCACATACCACTGCAAGAACAGCATTGCCTACATGGACCAGGCCACAGGCAATCTTAAGAAGGCTCTGCTGCTCCAGGGCTCCAATGAGATTGAGATCAGAGCAGAAGGCAACAGCCGCTTCACATACAGCGTCACTGAGGATGGCTGCACGGTGAGTAATGCCACCTTTATTACTGTAAGCACTGATGTATTTCAAAAGATAAACATTGAAATTAAAGATTGATTTGAAGATTTGAATTCAGGAAAAAAATTAACCAGTAGCTATTCTACTAACAAAGAAAACTGAATGTTACCTGTGAATGATAAATCTATTAAGGTAATGTCTTGGCACAGATGAATCATGTTAAATGATAAAATATACTTAAGGTAGTAAGTTAGGAAAACCCTCAAAAACAAGCTTGGATCTTTATTGTTATCCTTTGATACTGATGAGGCTTTTTCTTGTTTAATTCCTGCAGTCACACACTGGTGCATGGGGCAAGACAGTCATTGACTACAAAACAACGAAAACATCTCGGCTGCCCATTATTGATATCGCTCCTATGGACGTTGGTGCACCCAATCAGGAATTTGGCATTGAAGTTGGCCCAGTCTGCTTTTTGTAAAAAAGAAATCTGGACTTGAAATTGTTTGTGTGTTGTGTGTGTGTTTTTTCTAGCAGTCATCTCTCTAAAATCTTTTCTATGCATTAAAAAAAAAGCCCTAGACTTCGATTTGGCTGTCCGAATGGTCCGCTTGCTTAGAACTGCGCTTTAGAAGACAGTGATTGTGTGTTATCAAGCTCTTTTTTTTGGGGACCACTATTTTATCACCATCAACACCGAAGATACTTTAGAAGACACATTTGTTTCACTGGCAACGAGAAAATAATATATACCTGTAAAGCGTAAAATCCCCCTGGAGATTTAAAAGGAGAAAAAAAAAACGAAAGAAAAACTGACAAAAAACATCAAAGATGCAGGTGACTTTTTATACCACTGCGGAAGGACAATGAAAAAACAAACGAACCAACAAATGCTTTGTACCATGTTCAGGTGTTAAATAAATCTGTAAAATGACATGAAAGTGTCTTGTGTTCTACCCATCAGAACAAGTGGCCAGCAGGCCCGAAACGCCATTGTTCCTTTCAAGCGTCCCAGAAAGAACAGAAATAATGAGAGACAGGGGTTCGACGTCTTTGTGATATCTTATGGCTACCTCAGAAAAGAAACCTACGTTATTACCCAGTGTTGACCAACACCAGGTTAGGATTTTACACAGCGAAAGTATGGCTAAACAAGCAAGTAACAGCTGCAAAAGGTGCTATTTCATAAGGGTCCTGTTAGTGGGGTGTGTGTTAGAGTTGTGCTTTTTTTTTTAAAAGTAATGTATTGTTTGTCACTCTTGCTCACAGGGCCTTTGGTGCTAAAATCATCTTGTGTTTCTTTCCAGTTGTAACAAATGCCTCTCTTTCTAAAGTGCTTCGCTGCAGTCTCTGCAGCAGGTATCGGGAATAGCAATACAGCTTTGATGCACATAGTCTTTTCAAGCGTAGAAATAAGCAGGTGGAGTCTGTTCTTTTTTCGTGCCCCCCCAACACCTTTTGACACTTTTTGGTTGTTGTCTTTTGGTTTCTTTATAAAATCCCCCTCATGTTGCTCATGTTGTCCAGTGGTTACTTGCCGTGCCCCCCTTTTCATACATTTTTGTATTCGGAACTGTTGTTTTTGTTTTTGTTTTTGTTTTGTTGCCAAGGGTTTAAAAAAAAGGACTAGCAAGAGAAATAGAGAATTCCCCCCAAAACTAGCGAGAGAAGCAGACACACAAATAGGGGAGGGGGGTTAAAACAAGAGGATCTGTACCTATTTTGTATATGTATAATAATTTGAGATGTTTTTAATTATTTTGAATGCTGAAATAAAGCATGTTAAGTGGTCGACCTTATGTTTGTCAGAAGTGATCTTGACTCATCCCTGATTGCCCAATGGACTTGAATGAAGCACAGCTTGCACCTGTTACAGTTGTTTTGACTGAAAGGAAGATTAAAGAAAGTATCAGAAATGGCTGTCTTACAATTGTACTTTTTTTTTTATTTGTCCCGAAAAAAAAACACCCTCTAAACTGCAATTTGAAGTTTTTGCAGTGAAGTTTTTGAAGTTTTGTAAAGACTAGCATAGGCTATGCTCCTGTTTTTCTGCAGTGGATTAACGTACCTGCATCGTCTCCAGGCCTCTGTTGTTAGGAATCCAGTTGAAAATAATCGAAAATCGAATCGCTCTGTGAATCCCATCCGTAGATGAAAGCTTTGGAGATTCCTTTCTCTCGGATTAAACCTCCTCGACAGAAAACAATCATTCACAACCGAACGCAGTCATATTGCAACTCCTTTCTGGGTCATTGGGAAGACCACTGTAAATCCACAGCCAGGCAAATGTATTCCAACATTAGTTTCTTTCGAAACCGTTTGGTGCTAAAGGATTTGTGTGTCTCTCTGTGAGCTCTCGGGTGATATGATCCTGGTGGAGTGGAGTGGAGTGAAGTTGGTACTGGTCCTGCCTGATACAAGAGAGCCATTGTGTGGCTCGGTATGTGAGGCTTCCGCAGTGGGGGCTCGCTTAAACGCCACTCATTCCCCCTACCTTCATTCATTCAATAACATTAGGTGTTTTGGTGCTCTAGCATAGACCAGTGCTCAGTTTCACACACTGCTGCAAAAAGAGGCTTATTGGAGCATGTGGGCTCTCATTCCAGCCTACTGATGAGTCCAGGTTTTGTTTGGAGTCTCCACAGAGTACTAGGCCCTCCTGCACATGGTCAGCACGAGCATGAACGGGGGCTGAAGCAGTGTCCCACTTCAGTTGAGATGAATTACCTCTTGGTGAAATGGCGGAGAACGTTTGCTGCCCTTTTCAAATGGAAACCAACAGCATGGGACTCAAAGTTTGTGAAGTATGAACAAAGTTGGCTTTTTGCCACAATTTTGTTGAACTTTAAGATGCAGTTATGTGGTCTGGGTCAGCATGAGTCCAAGTATGGAGAGTATCAAAATAGAGAAAGGGGACTAAAAATCTTAGCTTCTAGAATTTCTCACTAATTTGTTCATGTTCAAATCCAACCACTAACTAGGACTCCCCCTGTCACACAGTGTTTAAAGTGCTGGCAGGGTGAAAGTTTCTCCCAGTTTGCATGAAGCCAGACAGCACATGGGTGGCTAAACATGTTTGGGGCACAACACTAATTGCCAAATCAGTTATACCAGGGGTAACACTCAAAGAGCCATTTGTTTCCACAAAAGAGGTAACACCGGGAGCCGCAAATCCTTTTTGACATCTAAAATGAAGATAACACTTTTTTTTACTTTTATGCTATGTATAAAAACGTGGCTAGTGTGTTGCTTGTGAATTTTTATTTATTCAAATAAAACATTTTGAACATTTAGAACTCAAAAAACCCACGAAACATTAAATATGTACATTGAATTATAATGTTACTATATAATAATCTTCAAATTTCGAACAATTAAATAAAACAATAAATTAAAAAAAAAAAAAACACCAAGAAAGGCTGACAGTGTCAATTGATGTAATTTAATCAGAATTAGAATTGTGTCTATTGGCCTATTGGAGCAGCAAGCATGCTCTGTAAGAGACATATGGGTGTGGTGTAGGCCAGTGCTGGACTGGCCATCAAGCATACTGGTCAGCACAAACCCCCACAAGCCCTGATGTAGGCACATGTGCACACGTATATTTACATGTTGTTTTATACTGTTGTGCTTGAGAGACATCCTCGACTGTGTCGCTTACATACTGGGCCAATAAATGTGATTCTGATCCTGATCCTGATTCTGCGACTGGCTCCAAAGTCCACTGGGTCCAAGGTCCACTGGACACTTGCTGTGTCTGCTGGTTGCAGCATGCGTGAATGGATGCTGGCAGGCTGCAGGACTAAATCCTCAAACATATTGCAGCAGTGTCGTATCAGGAAGCGTGTTGTGAGAAACTGGACACTGCGTCAGTTGATGCATGCAGCCGTTATATGGAGCCGCAACATAAGGATGAAAGAGATGGATGCGGCTCCAGAGCTGAGGGTTGCCGACCCCTGAGTTATACCATCTAAGTGATGTGAGAGCAAGGCCAATCCTGACTATGGGTGTCTGTGGAATGAACAGGGATCGGAATCACTTTCTCCTAATGGTGGAGTAAAACAAGTTATATATCCAACTATAATCAAAAATGTGCAGTGTCATATAGTGTGTGTTCCAGGGTAACAGTTTAGTAGTAATTGGATGATTAGACAGTGTTGTTAGTACAGAATGCAATTCTGTGCTTTGGGTGAATGAAGTGCAGAATTCTGCTACATTCTGGCTCTATTTTGAAGGTTAGGAACAGCAATCAGTGGGTTTATAGGATTAAATAAAGAGAGAAAATGTGGACCTAACAAGGCAGTTTTAGCTGCAAACAGCCTTCTACAAAGTGGCCATCTGACACAGAGTGTCTATACTGTCCAAACTGAACTGCATTTACTCTCTGGTAAAGGAGAAATATGAGGGGCCCCTAGAGAATTTATTCATATTCTCTCACACGCACCACTATAGTCTCTCACACACACCACTATAGTCTCTCACACACACCACTATACTCTCTCACACACACCACTATAG
>JBBPCW010000027.1:7462904-7478139 GCA_037974425.1 Phenacogrammus interruptus | reverse complement strand
CTATCTATCTATCTATCTATCTATCTATCTATCTATCTATCTATCTATCTATCTATCTATCTATCAGGGCTGTGTGTTTAGTGAGTGTGTGATTAGAGGCAGTGCTGTGTGTATACCGAGTGTGTGATATGAGGCAGGACTGTGTGTTTCGTGAGTGTACGATTAGAGGCAGGGCTGTGAATATAGTGAGTGTGTGATTAGAGGCAGTGCTGTGAATATAGTAAGTGGTTTTAAATATTGTGGCCTATATATCTAAAAATTGTAGTATTTTTAAGTGAATCTCTCCTCTCCTGATGGCAGCATTGTTTTGATGTTTTATAGATTGTTCTCACATGTGAACAGTGTATTTCAGGCCAAACAAGATTACCATTTGTGTCTGGTGTGTATTGTTAAGCTAAGCAAAAATCGTTTTAGCTTGCTGTAACTCTGCTGCTGTGGCCCACCGAACTGGCATAAAACAAGCGTCACAGTCCACCAAGGGATCAGTTCTGAAGTCGTCAGGGTTGTTTAACAGTAAAAGAAAATGAAAAGATCTGAATAATGGCCTCCTGTGGGTTCAGCGTGGCTGTGGATTTCCCAGTAGGCTTTTTCCTACAGAGGTCGGGTTGTGATGAACGGTCGCTAGGAGGCGCCCAACTCTTGTCACATTAACCGGAGCAGTTGCAGAGCTCAGCAAAATGGGTCAGTGTGTCTCAGCATAACCCGACAGCATCAGTTGTGGGAGGGATTTGATACACTTTTGTTTGATTAATCCAGTTTTCACCTAAATATCATATTAAGCTCACTGTCTCAAACAGGGGTGTAGATTTGAAAGCACGTACACTATCTGGACAAAAGTATTGGGACAGATCTGTTTTTCAGGGTTTGGACTAGGCCCTCTTACTTCCAGTGAAGACATGGTTAGATGAATTTGGTGTGAAACTTGACTGGCCTACACAGAGCCCTGACCTCAACCCCATCCAACACCTTTGGAATGAAGATTGTGAGCCAGGACTTCTTGTCCAACATCCAGTTTCGACCCCCAAAAAGCATGTTGCATCCAGTTTTGACCCCAGGTTTGTGGAGAGAGACCAGAGAAGGAGAGCAGAAAACACACTAAGTTTATCTATCTATCTGAGTGTGATTAGTGGCAGGGCTGTGAATGGAGTGATTGTGTGATTAGAGGCAGGACTGTGTTTAGTGAGTGTGTAATTAGAGGCAGGGCTGTGTGTGACTAGAGGCAGAGCTGTGTGTAAGTGAAAGTGACCATTTGTCATACGTGAACACACCACAGCACACAGTGTGAACAGCACGAAATTCAACCTCACCAAGTGAAGCAGGGGGCAGCTACGAACACAGCGCCCGGGGAGCGGTGTGCGGGGACGGTACCTTGCTCAGGGTACCTCAGCGGTGCCTAGCGGTCTTGGGGATCGAACCCGGACTTTCTGGTCGCAGGGCGGATGCCTTAACCACTAGGCCGTCCAACTGCCCCAAATACTCACTGTGTATAGTGAGTGTGTGATTAGAGGCAGGACCGTGAATATAGTGAGTGTGTGATTAGAGGCAGGGCTGTGTGTTTAGTGAGTGTGTAATTAGAGGCAGGGCTGTGTGTATAGTGCGTGTGTGGTTAGAGGCAGGGTCGTGAATATAGTGAGTGTGTGATTAGAGGCAGGGCTTTGTGTATAGTGAGTGTGTGATATGAGGCAGTGCTGTGTGTAGGGAGTGTGTGATTAGAGGCAGGGATGTTTGTATAGTGCGAGTGTGGTTAGAGGCAGGACTGTGAATATAGTGCGTGTGTGATATGAGGCAGGACTGTGTGTAGTGAGTGCGTGATTAGAGGCAGGGCTGTGTGTTTAGTAAGTGTGTGATTAGAGGCAGGGCTGTTTGTGTAGTGCGTGTGTGGTTAGAGGCAGGGCCGTGAATATAGTGAGTGTGTGATTAGAGGCAGGGCTGTGTGTGTAGGGAGTGTGTGATTAGAGACAGGGCTGTGTGTTTAGTGAGTGGGTGATTAGAGGCAGGGCTGTGAATATAGTGAGTGTGTGATTAGAGGCAGGGCTGTGTGTATAGTGTGTGTGATATGAGGCAGGGCTGTGTGTGTAGGGAGTGTGTGATTAGAGGCAGGGCTGTGAATATAGTGAGTGTGTGATTAGAGGCACGGCTGTTGGTGGAAGCTGAGGCAGGGCGGGCGCGTCACTCCTGCACGCTCGGAGCTGAAAAAAAGGGAAGGGAGTCTGGCGGTGGACACAATGGTGTGCGGAGCGGACGGAGAGGGGTTGTGGTAATTCACTGCAGTCTTCGATGAACACAGGAGACGAGGTAAATCCCTGCAGTGGCGCTAAATGGAGATGTTATTTCTTTGATGCGAGGTTATCTTTTGATTCAAAATAAAAGGAAGCGAGAACAGTTATTTCGGAGGGCAGAGGATGCAGGAAGCGACGCAGGCTAACGGAGCAGCAGGGCCTCGCTCCTCCGGAGTGTCCTCCTGACAACCGGCAGATCTACACACACCCAGATTATTACACCAGTACTGTGGTGGAGGCTGCTGCCCGGCTCGGTCTGTTCTGTTTTCAGTCTCGAAAGAATAACGGGGGAGTCAGCAACGCTGTGTTTTGAGGTGGCAGGCTAAAGCTTAGCCTCTCCCTAGACAAATAAGTGGCATCAGTCGCAGCCTGGCTTCATAACAAAGCCTTTTCACACCATGCCAGGCTGCAGGAGGGTGCGTGTTGCTGCCGTTGTTGTTAGTATCATTATACTTTCGTTACAGATTCTCCTGGTAGAGAAAAAGCGTATACGTTCGTTAAATTAAATGCTTCTACCGAGTCAGCACCTTTCAGAGGTGATGCTCTGGAGAGCTCTTGGTTTTATTATAGGTTTTGAAGCTCACAAATGCTATAAAAAACAAATGATGAAATTCTAATAATACATCTGACAGATTCAAATACTGTGAATGAAACACCAAGAGCACGTTTGATTATTATGATGGTTATGATTTTGTCGTTTTATTATTACATTTGTATTACTGCCGTTTTTAAAACTAAAAATAAGTAAACAAAACCTCTACTAGATGTCATTGTTTACATAAAGTGACATTATATTGGTTGGTTTCCAAAAAAATATTTGTCAAAATAGTAGTAGAAGAGAATGCAGCTCTGCAGTAACCCTCTCAGGATCTAACTGACATCAGCAAGTAAATAAAATATATGGTATATTCATGGTATACCAGGCTCATGAATAATATATGTTACTGTAAAGTGCAGTTTGGCGCAACGTGCTTTCTTTAAAGGTGTGGATAGCTTGTTTATTCATTTTTTATTTAAGACTCACTTGCCCTAATTGCACGTGTCAGAAATATGTATAAGAAAACCTTCTGAAATGATTTGTTTACATGTTCGTGAAAGACTTTATGTTAGTGTGTCTCATTCACTTCTTCTCTTGTTTCTTGATGCTGCGGTCGACGACGGCCTCTGGTTTTGCCTGTGCTTCCTGTTTGTCACTGCTACCACTGACGCAGGGGGCTATGTCGTTTCGGTTCGTCTTCACCACTGTTTGATCAACCATGATGAAGACTGAACCCCCGTCTACGGCCAGTGGCAGCACCAGTGGCAACCCGCTTGGAGTGCGGAGTGCCTCCCCTCACAGGAACGCCTACGAGGCAGGAATTCAGGCGCTCAAACCAGTCAAAGACCCTGGTGCAGCCAATGGGGACGAAAAAGAGGGGAAGCTGCGGGTCCCCGGCAGGGGCCGCAGGTACGGCTCCAATGTCCACCGCATCAAAAACATGTTCATGCAAATGGGCTCTCCTGGGGAGGAAGAGGATCCATCCAAATCAAAAGACCAAACGGTTCGGCTCTCCTTGCCCAGAGCCAGCAGCCTGAACGAGAATGTGGATCACAGCGCCCTGCTCAAACTCGGTGGCACTGTTTCAGAGCGTGTAAGCCGGTTTGACAGCAAGACTGATGGAAGTGGTGCCCGTGGAGCTTCCTCAGGCTGCTCCAAGTTGCAGGAAACACGCAAAATCTTTGAACAGCGGCATCTACAGGAGAAGCAGGCTGCCACCAACCGCATCCTGCTAAAGAAGGAGCGTGCCTCAGGCTTCCCGGACAGTCGTTTGGATGTAGTTGTGCGGTTCAATGGCAGCACTGAGGCCCTAGACAGACTGGATGGGGATGGTGGTCCAGCTGAAGCAGTGTCACCTACCGTCAGCCAGCTGAGTGCCGTGTTTGAGAAAGCAGAAATGCGCAACAATCTCCATCGGCCAACCTCGACCTCTCCGCTCTCATCCCGTGGCGTCAGCCCCACCCCAGGGAAAGTAGGAGGTGCCAACTCCAAAGCGACCGCTAGAAAGGTTCGAACATTTCCTCAGGCAGGTAGCCATGAGAAGGGTGTCCATTCCAAGGAACAAGAGGATGTCCATGGAAGTCCAAGAAGGATCAGCTCCCAAATGGACACATCTAGCAACAATAAACCTTCGGTGGACGGATCCATGCATACCTCGGAGTCTGACAAGACCCAACTGAGCGAGCTCCAGGACTCTGTAGAGGCCAGTGCAATGAAGGAGTCTAAACATGATGACGCTGGTACCCAGGAAGCAGGCAGTAGACTTGTTCAAGCTGAAGTCCATGTCTATGCTTCTTTGGAGAATGGGGAGGTTGATGGCAGCCACAATACAGATCAGACAGATGAGAGCAGGCTGTCTCCAGTAGAGGCCTGCCTTCAAGACGAGGAGGGGGCCGAGGAAGAGTTTCAAAGGGAGGATTACTCCGAAGCCGATCTAGTGGACATCAGTGCCTACAGTGGGATAGGTGAGGACTCTGGCGGGAGTCAGCTGGATGAGGAGGATGAGCCTGACGATGATGAAGCTTATGAACCAGAATCCAGCTGCTCTGAAATCACAGGGCTGGCAGTCGAGGAGGACCCTCCAGCCAGCAGGAAGATCAGATTCAGCACTGGGCCAATAAAGGTGAGTGCTTGAAATCGCTCCACAGCTGGGGCAAGAATATGTGAAAAGTTTGTTGTAGTTTAGAGCCACTAATTGTATAAATAATCAAAACTGCCAGAATTGTGTCACTCAGGAAGGGCAGTTCAGGCAGTGGACACCATATCCTTCATCCGCCTTTCTGGTGATGAATAACACTGTTTAGAAATGTGTCTGCTTGTCAACCTCTGGGTAATACTCCAGTGCTGACTAACTGGAAAATTTCTGAAGTTTCATTAGTCATTAGTGCTAGTGCTATTTGTGACTGACAACTTTTATCCATGGTAAAGCACCAGTGATTTTTTTTTTTTTACACTAGACGTAATAAGTGTCTCAAAGCAATAGCTCACAGAAAATTCTAATGCCCTGGAGATGCACCAGTATAGGGATTCTGGGCCTTTATGAATAGAGGGTGTTTTTACACATATCTGCCGATAGATATATTATGGTTAATGCATAAACATGTATTCAATTCTGAAATTATGGCAAAGAGATGTTTGGTGTATGGAATTTGCTGTTTTAGCTTTTCACTGGAGCTACAAGACTGACATACTAGAAATCTATATCAGTCCATTTTTAGTTTTGTTAGTGTTCAGTGCAAAACTAAAGCAGCAAACTTGAGAGTGGTCTACATTTGAAGTAAAAGGATAACTGTATTAATTAGCCTAGATGTTTGAAAAGTATGTCTTAAATCTGTGTCTAAAAAACAGCCCTACAAGTCAAGTATGAAACCATTGGAAGCACATGCTCTCAGCCACACTGTGACTGACAGCATGTAGAGTCTTCTCCAGGCTTGCTAGGCACTTTGTGTGAGTTATGTACACGCATCTGAACTACTCTGGCTGCTGACAGGTTCATTTTACAGGTCTGAGGAAGCCTTCACTGTAGCGTGGAGTCTCTTCCTTTTAGAAAGCTGCATCTGGTCAGATGCTTGCGAGGCTACTTCATATGAGAATCACATGGCTGCACACTTTGCCTTTTGCAATGACTGTCACGCTGGCATTTGTACCCCCAAGAAGTCTCTTGTGACACTGCCTTATTCTCTCTACTGGGCATTTTCTGCAGATTCAGTGATACAAGATGTGAGAACACCAAGCCCAGACCAATTAGATGTGTATTTCTATAAAATGACAATAGTATCCTGAAAGATACATTTCCAGATAAATAGAGATTTTTCTAGATTTCTTCTCTGGTCAAACCCACTAGCTGGAACTCCCCCATCATGCAATAGCAACACTTGTAGGGTGAAGCTTAGCATATGAGTCACATGAAGCGCCATCTTTTTTGAACAGCTGATAATGCAACACTATTAGACAACATAATGTGTTTGGAAAAGAAAGCTGACTGCCAATTCTCTTACACCAGCTATAGTGCTTTAATGATACAGTCAACTCATCTGCTTTGATAGATGATTCATGGATCATGATTTGATGCCATATCGATGTATTCAACAAAGTAAGACTGAAAATAATTCAGTATTTTTGCAATATCTACAATTACATTGGAATGATGACGGTTTTGGCACAGGCAGGGGGAGGGTGATGTATGTCATGAACGTCGTCGAGCGGTTATTGGTTGCCTTGTTAAACCCTATGAACGATTGCAATAACATCAAATATCATAGTAAGAAGAAATATAATTCTCCATGCTGCATATGTCACATATTCGTCAGCTAGCATTGTCTCTTTTGAGTAGCATTGTGGTATGTGATAAGGTGGGCAGGGCAGACCATTCAACCAACCCAGAGAAAACAAAGCCATTTGTGTTCTCTTGGACTCCCTTTGATCTCCGATGGCTTTGCATCGGTGATCAAAGTCTTGGGAGTCCCGTCATATCATTTGATAAATGTTTAGCTAAAATGACACAATACAATTTTTTATCTTATTTAATTACACTGGCTGATATAATCTGTCCTAAGATCAGAATTTGGTATTTACATGCCTACTCCTTCTTCGCCCTAGAAGTCCAGGTTTGTGCTCTGTCTGGCTGCCCAGTGGTGTATGGCAATAACGCAGTCACTTGTGAAATTTGTTGTGGCATGCCGTGACTTTACTGTCACAGTGCAGTGAGCTCTTGTGGTTCATTGGGGCAGCAGCTAGAAGATGGAACCAACACAGAGGTTTGCCATAAGCACTTCCCCATTAACAGAGCTAATTGGCAGTGCTAATTGCCTAATTGCAGCTCTTTTTGGTCTCAGACCCATGATAAACTGGCCAATTCTGCAAGACAGTATGACCTAAACAACCAGCGAGACCTTTATCGTTCTGAATTATTGCAGTAAACAATATTATTGTGATCCAGATTTGGATACAAAGTATCATATTGTATAGCCTAGAATAGAATAGAATAGAATAGAATCTTCATTGTCATTGCAATACACAGGAATGTACAGTGCAACCAGACAAGATGTGCAGCTCTGTAGATGCTTATCTCTTGTAACTATTAAATATAAAGCAAATAACAAAGAAAGTGGAGAACAGTATTTAAGGAGAAAGTGCAGTCTTCTATATATATTATATATATGTAATCATATATTGTGTATATAATGAAGCGTGGTCTTTTCTGTTGTATATATGTATACAGATATATATACTTTAACTTACCATGGATTATTATTTTTAAATAAAGGTGAAATAATAAAAAGAAAAGAAGAAAAAACATGTAGCACATAAAAGACAATGAAGGACAAAATTCAGCAATTATTAACCAAAGGCTAATAGTCAGCACCAGCTGCAAAGAAAGCTCACCTGAAAGAGTTACGAGAGGAAGTCTGTGACGCATTTGTTATTGAATAAATACTTACTATCTAGTGTTTTTATTACAATGTATGATCCATACTAAGTAGAAAAGATTAAAGAAGGCAAGAATGTCTCATGTGCCTCTGCATTAACCTGATCCTTGGAAGCTTGTACATACTATTTAATACATGTACATTAAATATAACATCACTTTACATGTTTTTACATTCACTTCCATGGTTTTTTGCCAGTAATAAAAGATTGCATTGTAGACCAAGACACTTCATGTACCTTTACTTAGTCTAACACTCTTTATACAATCAGCTCCACTGACTGTACAGATGTAGTTTGCAGTTATAGACTGCAGTCCATCTGTTTCTCTGTGATATTTGGTATTTTTACCCTGATAGGTAGGACCCACACTCAAGCACCAGTGGATTATTCCATACACGGCATTAACACCAACATGCAGAATGGATCACACACACAGTAGTGCTGTTGGAGGTATTAACACTGTCCACTTTTTAGACACATCTAAGCTGGTGATCCATCTTGCAATACATTTATTAACGAAAGTTGAACTGACGATTCGTGGTTAGTCATCTAATAGTTCTTCGTCAGTGGACAGTTTCCATTGGTTGGATGTTCTTGGTGGACTATGTGCAACACACACACACATGCACACACACATTGTCAGTGTCAATGCTGTGGTTAGAATGATCCATGTCCCAAATACTATCTGCTCACTAGTGGTTCTGTGGGGTCTCCTGATAAAGGGTAAAAGGGCTGCAGAGAAGTGGCCATTCTGTCATACGTGAACACACCAGGAAATTCAACCGCTGCATTTAACCTATTCACCAAGTGAAGCAGGGGGCAGCAGGAACACAGCGCCCGGGGGGCAGCGTGTGGGGACGGTACCTTGCTCAGGGTACCTCAGCGGTGCCTAGCGGTCTTGGGAATCAAACCCGAACTTTCTGATCGCAGGGCGAATGCCCTAACCATTAGGCTACCAGCTGCCAGATGGAACACGGTCTGCACTCATAATGCATTCATATTATGTGCATGCATTTAGTGTGTAAAGGTAAAAATGGATATTTTCCTGTATGACTTATTTAGTTTCGCCTCTAAATAGTTAATGGGAAAACTGATTCAGTATTATATAAGACGGCTACACAGTATGACCAGTGTAGCATATTGCGATTCAGTTGGTGCATATTGTGATTAAAAGCATGCTGGTGAACCATTAATATGACAGGATTGCCGGCTGGCCTGCATTATAGTTATTTATGTTCTTTGGATGACGTAAATGCCTCATTGATTCATCCAGACACCCACAGAAACTCATCTGGTACGTGTGAGAGTCAGAGTCGTGAGGCTGAGGAAGTGAAAATAGGCCATGAGAATCAGGTGTGTTGTGTGGAAAGTGACATTGCACACCAGGGCTACCTTAACCTGGACACAAGCAGAGCATCTTCATATCCAGTGCTGTTTTCTACTTTGGCAGCTGAAGTGCCCTCAGTCACTCTCCCCAGGTTCTGCTTCCTCTTCTAAGAGCTGAGAGTAGCGACTGCCTCAGTCATTAGAGCAGTTCCGCTAGGCTGTTTGGCAGCATTTCAAAACATGATATTGGAACATGCAGATAAGATGTGGCAAAGTTTAAAAGGCTAGCTTTGTCCTGTTTTTAGTGAAATGAGGTGCAACTGTTCATGATGACCATGCATTGCAATTGAAACATGTCTTAACACTGCAATGAAAAAATATCATGTATTTATATATATATGTATATGACTGTGCCCCAGTGTACAAACAAGGTCCATAAAGACATGGTTGGATGAGTTCAGTGTGGGAGAACTTGACTGGCCCACACAGAGCCCTGACCTCAACCCCATTCAACACCTTTTGAATGTACTGGAACTTAGATTGCAAGCCAGACATTTTGGTCCAGCATCCTGACCTCATAGATACTCTACCAAATAAATGGGCACACATTCCCCAACAGACACACTCCAAAATCTTGCAGAAGTCACTTTCCAATAAGAGTGGCATCTGTTATAGCTGCAAGAGGGGGCATATTAAAGTCTATGTATTTGAATGCAATGTCACTGAAGTCCCTGTTGGTCATGCGTCCCAATACTTTTGTCCATATACTGTAAATAATTACACCTCCTTTTTACCCACGTTTTATATTGTAACTACCCTAAAATATTTGCTAACTACTATTAAACAATTTGTGTTAAATGTTTAGGAAAGTTTTGTGCCGGAAATGACTTAATCTTTAAATCGTTGACATTTTTTATGTCATGCTCTGTAAGAAAGTGAAACTGAGTTTGTGTTGCACTTTCATCACCTTGGATTTTCTGCTCACAGGGATGCTAATGCTGTGGGGTTTTCCATTCATCCAGTGTTAGGCACTCGGCTATTTCCATGGATACATCAGAGCTACCATTCTGACGCTGAATTGAATGCAGCTGGGTCTTGTGCCTAGTGCCGTGCAATGCCAGGCTCCCAGTATGGGGCAGCCAGCTCCCTGTGGAGGTAGAAAGCATGCGTGCTGAATCCTGACGCACATCCTGTAATCTTACTGACGCTGGAGATATTATCCAAAGGGCTTTGCTGTGTAAAGGCATGTACTTAAACGTACCTCTATCGTGAAATAAGCTTTGTAAACTTTATGAGGGAGGCAAACATTACTGCAACCATATTAGAATGCTGCAGGGGCTTTATAATACCATTACTAAAGTATAATACATAAGGACTGGGATACGGATAAATTACTAGTATTGCATTTGTGACGTGTCTTGCATTACTGTGAAAGCATGATGTTAATCAGTGTGACGGATAGAGATTGGTCTGCATTAATTTGACCAAAATCATTTTAATTGCATGGACAGCTTCATCAGAGCACCCACCGAAACTCTCATTTGGAACTTTGGCTGGGTTAGAGGACTCTTTTGCATATTGTAACCCTCACAGTATAGCAGTACCAATTAACAACGTATCGTGTAAACCAAATTACGCTCACTGGTACACTGTTACATACAATTACACTCGCTGTGCACCAAGATGTTCACTGTGCATGCACCAACAATTTCCTTTGTGGCTTTTTTGTTGCCTGGAGGTCTAATTATTGGGTAGTTCACCCTTCACAGGCTGACATAGGAGCAGCTTTTCCTAGCCATATGCTAATCTTGGGCTCTGTAGGAAAACACTACTGTGTCATGACAAATAGGGATGTGTCTTCAGTCTAATTTGACATCTCTAAAGTCTAATGGCTGGATATTTGGTTAAGTACAGGTAAGTGAAGAGGAAAGGTGCCGAAAAGGTTCTGTGTGCGAAGCAAAAGAAGAAACACTTTTAGTTCACTGTTTTTTTGAGGAACATGTTTTGTCAGTTGTGTTTGTGTGAATGTGAAAAGGCCTCTAGGAAACTCCTAAAACCTCTAGGAAGAGGTGAAGAACTTCTGATTGTGTGATGGTTTTCAGAACTTGTCAGAATCTTTTTTTCAGACTAGGTTCTTTAGGGAGCTAAAAGTGGCTTTGTGGCATTGCTCCAAGACCAATTTACCGCACTTTTTCTATATAGTTTCTTCAGTTTCTGTATTTTCTGTATTCCTGTATTTTCTATATGTATTCTAAATAATAAAATCCAAATAACTAAACAATAAAATCAAATCAGACTTTCACTACCGTCAATGTTTAGCAGGACACAGAGGAATATATTTGAAAGCATGTCTTTTTATTTAAATAAAGCCAAGGAAAATCAAGGTTTTGTGTTACATAAGTAACGGGTACACTAGAGTTGCCCAGTAAACTGCTGAAAGCTGAATAGGACTCCTGTGTTTTTCATGAGTTCGTTCTACACAAGTAGTTGTCAGTGATAGCAGTATGTCAGTAGATGTAGCGCAGTGTAAATGTCAGTAGCATCGTTATTAGCTTGTGAAGTTATATCTGAAAGTCAACAAATCTTTTCTTGTCATTTACCATTTTCATGTTTGAAGCCATACACCAAAAATAGATTGAGAGAACACAAACTTCTTCAAGGATGGAGGATACTTAAGAAAACTCCTTTCCAACAAAACAGATTCAGGTTAATTATTTAACCAGTTGCACAGATGTAAGTTGCTTATTTTTACTAATTGCACATATATAAGTTGCATACAGATTTAAGTAATTGATTTGGTTCATTTTGCAACAGCTAAAAGACTGGATGTTTTCTGGTGTGTATGCAGTAAAACTAATTGAAAAAATACTGAAAAGCACTCAAACATGACTCAGCCTGTTTGTGTAAACTAATTTCTCCATGTTCTTATAATGCCATGCAGCTAGTAACTGATTTTAGTGTTTAGAAATTGGCAGCCTGAACCGTTAACCGAGGAATTAAGCATCCATGCAGTCTAGTGTCCATCTAGTGTCTAAACCACAGGAAAGTTTCCAACCATTGCCATTCCCCCTTTCCTTTTTTCCTCCATCATTCATTTAAGTCCCTTTTTGCACCCCCCCCCCCCTTCTTGTTCACTTCTGTCTCTTCCTTATCTGACCAGGCTGCTCTTATCTGCCATCTGTAAACTACCAGCAGCATCATGGCCTTGCAGATAACACTGCAGCAGCTGTCCTGCCTTAGGCAAATTGTATATGAGAGTGAGGCAGAGAATCAGAAAAAGTGATTTGTCAGTTTTAGATGAGTTGTCCCTGTTTACGTGTTTGGTTGTGGGGTTTTTTCACTCAGCGTGGGGTCTACATGCATGTGCACGCCCAGCTTTGTGGCTGACCTTGTTATTAAGTGCTTCCTGATTCCAGACAGCCTTGGGCGGCCCCTCTTATCCTCTCAAACACAGGAAGAGCTCCAGCAGTCGCTGGTAAGGAGGTGGCCAGCTTAGCCCAGTTGGCAGAGCTTGTCCTTTTGTGCTAACCTCAGACCAGTATGGCATTTGCTCTGTCCAGTCTTAAAGCCCGGGGCTTAAGTAGAGGATACTGGTCCTGGATCAGTACAAGGAGAGCAAGCCAGACTGGACAGGGTGGGGGGATTAATTATTACAGGGCTGGAGACTCACTTCTCATTCTTTAGGACAAAAGATCTTAGATATGAAAGGCAATATGAAGAATGGGATTTTAGAGCTGTCCCTGACTACAGTCTGCACAAAACATTTAGCTGAATAGACAAAATCAGGTAATTTTCGAGCTTCTATTGTCACATACATTTACGAACCGCACTCATATTTCTACTTATATAATAGCAGTACCGTCTGTGCTTTGTTTAAAAGCAAGGACTGCGACAGAAAATGGTCTGTATTCTACACTCATTACCCATGCATTGTGAATCACTGCAGATTAGATGCAAAATATTCACAGTCGTGGCTTACAGAGTATCTATGATGCCACTGTATACTTGTAGAGGACTACAGGATCTTTTTTACCTGTATATTGCAACCCAGTTATTAATGATTAATAGTTTCATAACAAATATATTAGGGCTGCACGATATTAGGAAAACATGCAATATGTGATAATGTTGTTGAGTGTTGTTATGGCAATATCACATGCGATAAGCAAGTAAAAACTTATCCTTTGTAGTGTTAATGTTTTTCTGCTTTGGATTTGCTGGTAACAGACTGCAAACACTGACTAGTCTATGCAGAAAAAAAAAGAAATGCAATATTTCCAATAAAGCACTTAATGCCTACCATAAAACATTTGAACCACTGAACATAGTTGAAAAAAAATCTGAATTTTTTTATTTTTAATCATTTAAAATCTTAAATGAATGTAAACATAATTTAAATTATAGTAAGTTCTTAGCAAAAATCCCCCAAAACAATAGCAAAAGGCAGCACAGAAGATGAAGAAACTGCTCAGTGATTTTATTTGCCCTCTTGTCTATGGCACTGGGTGAAGAGTTTTGGAAAACCACCATTTATTGCAGTTCAGTCAGTCTTTCGTGATATGTATATTTTTTCACGATATGTATATTGCACATGTTGATATTGCAATGACAGTAAATTTGTGATATATTGTGCAGCCCTAAAATATATACACAATTTGTTAAACAATCTACGTCAAAATCATCAGATTGAGTAAGCTAAGCCAGTCTTAGTTAACATTAAACTCTGGATGCGGACCTTTGATTTAAAAATAACTATAAAATGGCACGAAGTTTTGGCAGTGCTTTGCGGTGTGGATTATACAAAGATCAGTCATCACATTACAACAACTCTGATCAATCAAGACGTGGACTCCACAAGACCTCTGAAGATATAGTGTGGTATTGGGTGCCAAGATGTACACCAGATCGCAACGCTTGACCGTTTTTCCACTCCGAAAACTGGCTGTTTACTTGCTGTCTAATAAATCCCAACCCTTGACAGGTGGCACTGTAATGAGATAATCAGTGTTATTTACTTCACCTCTCACTGGTTTAATGTTAAGGCTGATTTTGTATATATGCAACATGTTTAGTTCACTCTAGTGAATCAGTTTTGATGCTATAGTAAGGATATGTGAGGTCATTCAATCTGTGCTAAATGGCTGCCAGTCTTTGTAATGCACTGTAGAGAAAACCCTTCTCTTGTTGTTGCATTTAGAAATAGCATCTGTCTGTTTTGCACAGCCTCACCTAAACAGATTAAGTGCATACCACCAGTTAAAAATAGTGTGTTCTCTTAATCCCGAGAGAAAGCCTTGGTCTGTGGAACACAGGTAGTATCAGAAGCATCTCAGGGATCAGGGCAGTCCTGATTCATTCCAGAAGCACATTGAAAACGAATGATGGAATGTGATTATGAATTAGGGCTGTAACGGTACATGTATTCATAACGGTACATGGGTCACGGTTCGGTACATGATGTCTTTTGGAGAATACACGGTACGATGGAGAAGACGTGATTGAAGTAATCGCGGAATCACAGAGGGACCAAAAAGCGCAAGTTAATCATAAACCTGGGTCGTAGTATGGTGCAATAGTGCCACCTACTGGCATAACACTTCTGCTGCCTTACACATACATAAAATATAAACAAGAGTGTATGTTTACTGGTTAATACACTGCTGTTTATTTAAAATAAACGATAACAAACCAAGCCTCATTCTTTGGAACTTTTTGTTGTTTAACTTTGCTGTATCGTGAACCATAGTGAACCGTGACCCCGTTACACCCCTATTATGAATCAAATTCTGGGTGACTGGTGACTGTGCTCAGTACTGTAATAAATACTAGAATAAAAATATGCATTTCTCTTTTCAATTTTGGTATTAACTAGCAATGTCCTGATTCTTGCCCCACCAAGATCTAACCCATTCCGTTCCAGTCTTCGTTTTTGTTGATTATACACGTTTAGACTTCGAAGCATAGTCTTAGAAGCATAAAGGTCGCTTGCTCAGATTATCTACAACCCAGTGTTCAGACAAAACCTGGTTGGTTGAAACCCAGATGAAACCCTCATATTGCAGATAATTGTTAACGTTGCCAGGATGTGGATAATGCTGCAATTTCTAATATTAGTACACCTGTTTACATTCCTTGCATCTTATTACCATGTAGGAGTTACAAT
>JBBPCW010000027.1:7423865-7434832 GCA_037974425.1 Phenacogrammus interruptus | reverse complement strand
GATATATATATATGGGCCCTGATTTTTTTGGCTTGGATTGTCTTTGATAATGTGAGGAAATTACACAGATCCTGTACTAGGACCTCATTTGTATCCCTTAAAAATGACATTACAGAGCCTCCTCTTGTAAAACAAATCCAGCTTGGATGCTGCTTTAGTCACGTCAGCAGAGACTGTGTATCAGCAGGGTTTGTGTTATTGTTATTCAGTTACATAACAATATGTAACTGAATAACCTTTTTTTCCTCTGACCTCAGATCAGTGTAATGGGGGCCCTAAATGCTCACTGCTGTCTTTTAACTTTTGCCGATGTGTCACTGGTGGCACTTAAGCAGCTTTTGTTCTAGAATACCTTAGAGTTGTTTTCTCTCCGATGTTACAGTTGGGAAAACTGGAGTTTTTGATAAAGAATTCAATGCAGGTTTTAGGCAGACGTTGCCTCTGATCTAGGACCAGCTCCTCGTATTAAAAGGAGACTTCTCTCAGATCAGTTTTGAAGGAACTAAATGCATGTTCTTCACTTTAATGGCAAAAGGTGTAAATGCAAAATGACCATTGCGTGTATTTTAAACCCAGCAGTGGCATGACTGGAAACACACCAGTGAATGTATATGCATTTAGTATAAAAAAAAATACCAGTGTTACTCCCTAAAGACAGCGTCCGCCCAAACCTGGTGGTGATGTTTCAGAGCCTGATGAAGATGAGCTTTTCGTGTGGATGCAATAAGGGTCTACTGTCTGTACATTTTTGTTCTAGAGAATGTTTAATTTTGTTTTGTTGAAAGTGTTTCCTTTGGATTCTGAAAGGACAGTATTAGTTTGGACAAATCGAATAACAGTAGCTGTAGTTTCCATGGCTTTCTAAGATGTAATTTAATTCAATCCATTGCTTCCACTTGGTATGTTTTGTGATGGCAACATGTCTCTTAAAGTGCAGTATTGAAGATGAAGTCTGGGGACATTTTAACAGACGTTATAGTGATACGACAGTATATCACTCGGCGACAACATATAATGGCCTTTGTTCATGTCAGTAGAATATAGAGGTTTTTTTTAATGTGTGGAAATAGAACTCGGATCATTCGCTTTGCTCGGATTGGTTTGTCGGTTTGCAGTATGTGCGGTTTTACAAGGTGTGCAATAAGAACCCTGAACCCAGCACATCCCCAAGCACACCCGGTCACTCCTAACACTGTGATCTCCCAGGGTCCATCTGTACGAGGCGTCCCAGCTGACTGATGTTTATGTTAATCTTATTCATCACAAGATGGCAAGCCAAACTTATCTGAAGCAGCGCTGTTACTCTTAAGAAATGTGATACCTATGAACGACCCCTTTACTACCTCAGGTTTAATTTTCCTCCCTGCTCATCTGAATATTTGTGCACAGAGACAAACAGAGCATTGCTAATAACTGGAAAATGGAAATGCCACCTACGCTTTACAGACAGACGTGCTTTGTTTTGTAGAATGTGAACACCATTGACCCCTATGAATATGGAATATGTTGTCAGTGTATTATAAAATACAGGTAGAATGCAGTCATTGCTCTCATTACACAACCTCATCTCTAACAGAGGTTGTTTAATGGGAGTAGGGAAAAGATTCTCAACTTCCATACAAGTTTGGTTCATTTCGATTGGTCCAGTGGTCATGAAATGCTCACAATATGTGTATTTCCATTACTTTTATGAGGTTTGTTCCTGTACCAGCCATGTGTTTACTGGTTTATTCTACTCTGCTGTCTGTAAGGTGACTGTGCCAGTATAACTTAATCACCCCTCTCAGGTTGAATAATCCTAATGCAGTGAGATAGATGATACAGACAAAGTGCATTGAATGCATAAGACCCTTTTTGCGATTGCGTCAATTGACTGCATGTCAAGGGAATCAACACGGTGAAGGAAAGACGGGATCTGCAGGATAGACATCAGGAACTGTAAACTGGACATTCATTAATACAATACTAACAGGACAATACAGTGTACTTTGTTTATATTCTGTAATGGGTCAATACCATATTTCAATATATTCCATTTTTATAAGGGTGTGCAGCGCTTGTACTGTGTTCTGGCAGAGACAGACAAGAAATCATCAGTATCCAGGGGTTGTGTGTATCACAGAGTAAGAGCGTATCTCGGGTCAGCTTCTGCCATTCGATGAATATGATTATCTGTACCGAAAGGATTTGATCCAACAACATTTCTTCATGGACCAGTTAGGATCTGAGCAGGAGAAACACTGGCAAACTGTAACACGTGTTGTTTCCAGCAGGACGAGGAAAACGTGGAGTGATATCAGAAAGGTGAAACACTGACTTTTTAATCTTAAGAACTTTTTAATCTTACATTCCATTCGACTTGCTTCGCAGACGCTGTAGCCTTTGATGAGATTTGCTTGGTTTTTTTTGTGTGTACAGAGAGGACCTCAGTTCTGCTGGTATAAGAGTTTTACACTCATTTTCCATGAACTAAAACTTGACTCCATTTCTTCTCTAATAACTTTTTTTTTTGGTTTTATTTTTGTTTTATTACCCGCCTTGAGTTGCAATCATATGAATGAAAGAAACAGTTCCATTTGAAAGGAGCCTCATGTTCATCTTGCATAATTTACTGTCATTAACAATAAATGCAGAAATGTGTTGAACCGTGGGGGAAACGTGTTGTTTTTTTGGTGTATTAAGCTTTATATTAATGACTTGTGCCATAAAAATGGTTAGTTTGTGAAACAGCTTGAGCTATTCCACGACTCACTGTGCTGCTCATCATCAGTGTCGAAACATTAAGACTAATAGAACTAGGAGTTTTGGAAAAGGCCGTCTTGTACAAGTTCATTCATTGCTGGTATTAATGTTTAATATCTTGTAAATACATGAATATGGTTTATGGAACAGAACAATAATTGTTGACTTTTTGCTGTTTGTTTCATGCAAGTAACATTTAAAATCCATTTTCTTTTCAAAACATTTCCATCCGACACAAACGCACACAGTTTGACTCGGGAGTTCATCAGAAGAGGCTTTATTTTAGATGCGTTTTAGTTTCTGGCGGAGAAGAGGTGGAGCAGCGCCTCCCTCCACCCCACCTACTTCCCCGCCTCACTGGACACGTCTGAGTTTCAGAGGAGCGCACTGTAAACACGGACTTCTGTACAAAAACCAAAAACGACACCCAGAGATCGTAGTTTACCCGCTTTTAAAATGAACTGAAAACGATAAAGTCCAACTAAACCAAATACATGCTGTACAATTCATCAATTGCAGATAGAAAACAAAACAAAACAACCAAAGAAATGCAAGGAAACTAGAAGATATATATATATACATACAAGTCATCCACTACGGATAGGAACCAAATATAAACCGCAATGCAACGAAACCAAGAAGATAGGCTGTACAATTAGACTCAGTCTCAATCTTTAGATTTTAAAATGTACACATACGTCGTTTCTCCTCAGATTTACAAAACGAATATTCTCCTTGAGTGTCCATCTCATAGCATACATAAAATAGAGTCTTCATATTTATTAAGCTATTTACATGGCATATGTACACTGAAAGCTTTGCAGACCAGCCGCTGCAAAGGGCTCTGACCCAGGAAGAAATCCTGAGAGAGTCGCATCCAAAACGAGCCACCTCACACAGAACAGGCAGCAACGTCCCCAGTTTGTCCCTGTTGCCGCCTGAGACTAGTTTTTCCTTATAGCTTATGGCGGTTTAGCTAAAGATTTGGGATGAAAATACTTGATATATAATCCAGATTAGGTTCACGGGTCATTAATGGATCAACTCCTGATCCAAAAGGAGTTGTATAAGAATAGCTTAGATAACAATTCAATTATCGTTTTAATTAATAAGGCAACTGATCGTTAATTGTAAGTTTGGCAACCTGTTTTATCAACACAGCGAATATCTCTTGCCCTACACATTATTGTGTTTTTTCTGCACTACACACCCGACCCGACCCAAGAGGACCTTGTTAATTAGCTGTTGGGCTCAATCAGGCCTGCAAAATGAGACAAAGCATAACAAATGTGCAGTGCAGGGTTGCCAGAGCTGCGATTAGGAACCCCTGTTTTAGGGATTCTACTTGTAGAGTTTAGCACCTGATATGTGAGCATGAACTCTTAGTGCACAGAAATGGAGGGCAAGTCGTCTAGGGCATAGGGACTGACCGACTGCTGCATGAAGATGGCAGTCTTGGATATGGGACTTAATTCATTTTTTCATCTCATGTCTGAGAGAGTGTCTGTTTCATACAGAGCTGAGGGGTTGGTGTAGTAAGTGCCTGTGTTGGCAGGGGATGGAGGATAGGAAACCTGGGGATAAGGTCAAGTTCAAGAGGTCAGATTGTCTCATGTGGTAGTGGGTCTTTAGTACGAGGTAAAAAGTGAGGTTGTCCATATCTCTGAACGATCTGGAGGAAATGCAACAACAGTGGTGGGATTCGCTCTGATCACCTGATCCGTTCTTGTCACGCTTGGTCTATTTGATGGCAGTGCAAACTGGACAGAGCTCACTGACAGAATAAAAAGCCAAAGATGCTAAAGCAAGAACATGTGGGCAGATGTAACCCGTCACTGTTCAGCAGACTCTTGAAGACAGCCCTGCTCACACCGACGCAGGGGCTTTACTCACTGACAAAACACAGTGGAACGTTCCAGACAGACATTTTATAAATAGAGTGGATGGCTGAATTAGAAATGAACAAATGTGCTCTATAACATTCAGCTCTGTCTGAATGCTTCACAGCACCCTGAATGTGTCCAGACTAATAGCAGCAGCGATTCCTGCTATTCCTCCACCGTTTACCGAGTAAGGGCCAATCTAGCAGTCCAGCTGTGATGGAGAGGCAGAGGCAGAATAAACAGAGCTTGCAGGTTGGTCAAAGTGCAGGTCAGGGGCAGGGTTTATGTAGAGGGCGGGGGGGTTTGGGAGGTGCAGAAGGGAGATGAATGGCCCTGTTACATGTCTTTGGGCTCCAGCTTACAGGACATTTCGAAAAGCAGGTTCTGATTGTCGATGACCTGCAACTGTCGAACATAAGCCTTCGTCTGGAGGTGAGAAGGGGAGGGCTCCGCTTCCATAACTATAAGAGAGAGAGAGAGAGAGAGAGAGAACAAAATGAATCATATAGAAGAAATGCAATCATATATGTGCATTATGGTTCAAAATAGAAATATCATATCAAACTAGATATTTAACATATTTTCTTTTTCCAATATTTTTTCAAATCTTATCTTGAAATTTTAAACACACTCTAAGATTAATAAAATTTAAATGCATACTTCACTTTAACTACTGAATTGAGAATAGCTCATAAATAAAATGACATTTTGATGAAGCCATGTCTGTGAATGGAGAGGGGTTGAAAGTTTGTAAGCTACTCAAAATCACTTTATATGCACTAAACCTTTTAATAACCGATTCAATCTGAAAAAAAATTCCTACAGTTTCAAGCTAGTCTACAGGCCTTCGTTCATTCAGTATGACAGCTTTGTGGGATCTGGTGAAACCAGAGCTGCTTCGGGAAACTGCAGCTTGTTTGAAACACAGTTTGCTTGTTTGACTAAATGGCAGCTTTTCAATTGTACAAAGTTTTGATGCAAGTGAATAAGGAAAACCAGCAGATGGCACTACTTCACCCCTGAATGATGTGTCTGCAATGACTGGGAATGCTCAGTCCTAACACTTGGTGGCGATGTTGACTTGAGATGCTTTGGTCTTTTGCACCCATATAAACTGGCACACACACACACACACACACACAAACACACACACACACACACACAGGTCCCTCCGACTGCAGCGCTCGTTTATAAGACATGCTCAGAGAAGGAGCAGGCTGTGGCTGAGAGGAGCAATGAAGGGAGCTATGTATAGCTACACATTGTCCTCTCATCTCCCAAAAAATTCCGCTGCACCTCCACCTCTGCACCAGCCCCAGCCCGACAGCACACACTCGCACTTGAGGTTTGGCCTCAAAACAGCTAACTGCAGAAGCTGCTGCTTTACTGCAATTGTGACCAAAAGTATTTAAGATACATTTTCAAACTGGTTTCAGAGCAGCAGGAAGAGGTCTTTTCCACTCCGACTTCTGAAACGTTTCCCCTTCTTTGCATGTGGTCAGCAAGTGCACATTATAGAGGTGATTACATAGCTATTAACTCCCACATCTGAGTCACATTTGAAAGTTCAAGCCCACTGAGGGTGAGACGCGGCTGAAATGCGCTGCCTGAAATGTCAATGGCCACAATTGAAGGCTTTTGACCAGTCTAATTGATGCTCTGTGACTTCCTCGCATCAATAATGTGCCATCAGAGGGTGCTGAAAATGTCATTTGAAGCCACAGTACCAATCCCTCACATTGCTGTATACTGGCATCCTACATTCACTCACACGTATCGTAAATAACTTTGGGTAAATAACTATGGGAATCAATTTCAGTTTGATTCACATGCCTACAAAGACAATATAATAAATATACCTAAAGCAGGTTAACTCAGCGTACAGATATAAAACACATGAGCTGATGGGTCGATCTAATGCAGCGTAATATAGATCTGCCAGAGTGAATGTAAATCATCTGTAAATATACTGTTGGTTCCATTCCTGGATCATGTGGACCCCAGATATTGTGGCAAAATCTATAGTTACACTGCTACCCAAGATAAGCACTCTTCGTAATGGTGGCTTGTCAGTTAGATGGTTCTCAAGATGGAACTGCCTGCTTTGCAGTCAAGGGCTTTGAAACACCTTCTGAAAAAAAAGCCTAAACCTAACATCTTCTCCACAAGCTGCAAACATAAATGAAAAATGGATGAAAGCAAACATCTATCGATTTGCAAATAGTCCTTGTGAATTAATTTCGCTGCTGTAAAGTTTAAGCTTCAGTGTCAAGTTTATTGTTTAGAACATTGCATTCAAATGCATTGAATTTGATACATTGAACTCAATATATTGAACAACTTTAAAAGCTTTATTTCTGCCTCAGAAACTCAAAAATAATGTGGAAGGGTCTTACACCTGCAAAGGGGAACCAACTCGATATCAGTCTATGTATTTGAATGTAATCTCATTAATGCCAAAGTTATGCCATGCATGTAAGGCATTTTTAAAAATGTTACAGTAACCTTAAAAAGCTTGATTTCTGCCTCAGAAAGGAAGCGACTGCCTTTCTAACTTGCAATGCTCTTAATGGAAACCAATAAGGATAATCCACTTAGGTGGATGAAGTAGGGGAAGCACTCCAATAATTAAGCCAAAAGAAGACTGAGCTCAGTTTGGAGGAGTAATGCACTGATGAGACCAAGTAATTGTAATAGGCCAAGAGATTAAGACAGTACCCATTTATTTATATGTATACACACACAGGGGGTCCTCGAGTTACAATGGTCTCGACATATGTTTCGAGACCGGTGTAACTCACTCCCACTACCATTCCACTTACACCGTTAGCCTTGTAGGCAGACTATGTAGGCAAACTAGTTTGCGCTCGTCTAGGTGTGAACATTTGGGCTCCCCAGCCATGTTTTGTTAAAACTGAAGTAAAAAATCTGCATGTTTATCACAATTACCACTTATTTGCTGAATTTAATATATTTTTAAAATAGAAAATGAGCCACGTGCACAAGTCGACCCACTAGCATACTTTTGTAAGGTTTCAGAGCTTATTTCACTCATTTCTTTAATTAAGTCTGGTGTAGACAATTCCAGAGCGTAATAAACGGTGACTCCCAGGCTGTTGTGCTAACACTCAACAGCCATGGGCTCATCTAAACAGCTTATTGAGCATCTGAAACGAAAGATAACTGACTGAGTATGCAAACTAAAACCCACATTTCACTGCCAAGGACGATCTGGCTGCACAGACATCAACTACATGGAAGACTCATCAGAAAGTAACCTTAGCTGTGATCTCATCTCTAAAGTGCACATCTGAAGTATGCAACGTGGCACTTCGATACACCAGAGAAATTCTGGAATCAAGTGCTTTGGGCTGATGAAACAAAATGAATTTTTTGGCTGCAGTCACCAAGGGTATGTTTGGAGGAAAAAGGAGAAGCCTTTTAATCAATTAACATGGTGCCAACTGTTAAGCATAAGGGCAGATTTGTTTTTCTTTGGACAGTTTGTTGTAAGGATAGAGAAAAGTATATTGTACTCTATATTGACAAATACACTATATGGACAAAAGTATTGGGACACACCTGTTTTTTGGACTAGGGCCCTTATTTCCAGTGTTTGGAGAAGAACATTTTCTATTCCAGCATGACTGTGACCCAGTGCACAAAGCAAGGTCCATAAAGACATGGTTGGATCTAGTGTTGTCACGGTACCAAAATTTCAGTATTCGGTACCAAATACCAGTGAAAATCCACGGTTCTCAGTACCAATTTCGGTACCAAAGCAAAAATGCCACAGGAGCATTAAATGGGGCAGCTGGTAGACTAGTGGTTAGAGCATTCGCTCTGCGACCAGAAAGTCCGGGTTCAATCCCCAAGACCACTAGGCACTGCTGAGGTACCCTGAGCAAGGTACCGTCCCCACACACTGCTCCCCGGGCGCCGTGTTCCTGGCTGCCCCCTGCTTCACTTGGTGAATGGGTTAAAGGTTAATTTCGTGCTGTTCACACTGTGTGCAGTGGTGTGTTCACATATGACAAATGGTCACTTTCACTTAAATAGTTAATAAAGAAACTTTATTCTGATACTCGCGTTAGCATTAGCTGCGCTTATGCTAACGACTAACTAATCAAATGGCAATGTTTATTTCAGTCCGACATTTAAATTACTATAGGGTATATTTTTTCAAATAAAAGCTCTAAATATAAAATAAAATTAAAACTTGCCTGCTTGAATTCTTTCATTAAATCTGGGTGACAGTCTTTGAGGGGATTTATAAGGTTCAATGTATTTCCAAATTTTGACATAAAACTTCAATGACAAATGGGTTTCTGGTGATCAGTGATGTTGTCATCAGCCGCAAAAACAAAATACTTCCATATCAGCCGAAAAAACAAAATACTTCCATATACAGCTCTTTCCCTCCTTTCTTTTCAACGAGCGGATTCAGAGCCGCCTCATCAGCAGCACCGCTGGTCGCCATGTCTCTGTGCTTTTACGAAGAAGACGCAACTGTACACAATACGCACAGAACCGGATTGACCGGGTGCTCGGTACCACTGATACTTCAGAAAACCTGGTACCGTAACATTTACATTTTTTGGTACCGAAGTACCGGGTCTTTTGACAACACTAGTTGGATCACTTTGGTGTGGAAGAACTTAACTTGCCTGCAGAGAACCCTGACCTCAACCCTTACAAAACCTTTGTCCTGGAATGAAGATTGTGAGCCAGATCTTTCAACATCAGTGTCTGACCTCATAAATGCTCTACAGAATGAATGTGTACAAATTCCCACAGAAACTCCAAAATAATGTGGAAAGCTCTTTCAGCTGCAAAGAGGGACCCAGTCGATATCAAATGCAACATCATTAAAGCCAAAGTTACGCTATGCATGTAAAAATGTCACGCTATGCATGTTTTAAAAAATGTTACAGTAAGCAAATAACTAATTACACAGGTCAACATTTTTTTTGGTAATCATCAGAAACCATATTGTAAATTTTTCTTACACCAGTGATGCTGCACTGAATATGTTATTAGGAGAGGACGGATGAAAACTGTGTACAGTACCATCCACTGCAAAGACAAAAGACAATAATTTGTGTCTTATGTAACATTTGTTTGCTGTCTTATTTACTGCCACTGTTTCCACGCTTGCCCTTCTAGCAGACAGCCCTCTATTATTGATGTGTTTCATTAAATACTGGAAGCCACCCATCCCACCAGCGGTTTAAAGTGGCAAACTCTAACACAGATCATTGTGTTTTCCACTAGTCTGATTTACAGTCCAAATGACCCGGACTATAGATCAAAGTGCAATCAGCTATAGAGGCTTTGAAAGACATGCATTAGAAATGTTTGCATTAGAAAGGCTCTGTTTTGGAGACTTGGATTACGCCTCTCATACAAAACACCTGAAAACACAACTGTCCAGACATTTCAGCAGATGATTTAAGAGAGATTTAGGATTAAGGTAAAAGGTTTCTAGTGTTGTTAATAGCCTCAAAACCACAAAAGAATCTCAGTGGAAATGTTACGTAAGGAAATATTTACTATGGGTGTGACTGCAGTGCGCTGTGATGCAGTGAGTGGATTCAGAAAACGATGCTCCGCCAGCGTGGGCGCTAACGACTAGTTCTGACATTTCTGCCAGTGGTGAAGTCACGGTTGCCATGACATTTTCTGCTATTGTTTGTCTGATTGGTTTGATTTTAAGCGGTGATATGGAAGGAATACACAGAGGTACTAGAAGCCATACAGCTGTTCCAGAAGCAAATTGCCCCTTCAGGCTTATCTGGGGATATCGTCCTATTCCTAATTCCCACAATTAAGCTTTACAAAAGAAAATTGCAGAAAGGCATTTAACTGCAAGCACAGACCAAAGCACTCAGTCATGTGTAACAGATAATGCTAGGAATGATGTGTGATCATATCATATACGAGCGATAGCTGTTTTCAAGCAATTTGTGTGTGCTTGCTTATGTGTTAACTATGAGTGTGTGTGTGTGTGTGTTTGTGTGTGTGTGTGTGTGTGTGTTTCCAAGGGCTTCTTGTAGTTTTTTTTTTGCCCTGAGGGCTGTGCTGTTCAAAACAGATGGGATGTGGCAGGGTGGAGCAGAGCTCCTCTAAAATTAATCCACTCAGACAGGTGTGTGTGTGTGTCTGTTTTTAAGTATGCATGTATGTATGCAGGTGTATACACATTTTTGTGGGTGGAGTCATTTTCTTCTTTTTGAAGTAATACTTTATGACAGGTCTGTATCTGTCTTGTGTATATGTGTGTGTGTGTGTGTGTGTGTGTGTGTGTGTGTGTGTGTGTGTGTGTGTGTGTGTGTGTGTGTG
>JBBPCW010000027.1:7386575-7401015 GCA_037974425.1 Phenacogrammus interruptus | reverse complement strand
AACTTGGGGTTAAGGGTCTTGCTCAGGGACCCAGTGGTGGTGCTGAAGATAGGATTCGAACCCATGACCTCTTGGTCCGGAGGCAAGTATCCTACCCTCTGAGATACTTCCACCCCATTTTTACATGTTCTAATTAGCCCATGTACAGTAAAGTCTTGTACAGTTAACCTGACGGATATCAACAAGTTCATTTGCTGATCCATAATTTAGCATCTTACTAGCAAGAAAAAAAAGGTAATTTCTTGCATGTTACTATTAGAGCCTGTCATATTCAATCTCAACCCACGACAACTAATAAACTTACTGAAGTGTGTAAACATATGCTTTAAGGCGTCTCAACAGGACTTTGAGTTTGTGTTTTTCTAAACTCTGACACTAAGATTTGGCTCCAAATGTATATTGGTTCCAAATATCAGTACCAGATCAGCACCTTCATAACTAATAATCAGTATCGGTCCTAGAAAAAAATATTTGTGGCCCCCTGTTATACAATAGAATAAGCATGACGACAACTTTATCACATACACACACACACTAAAGGGAACACCCATGCAAATCAGGCACACACTTGTTTGCCTACCTTGGGCAAGAACTTTGAACTCTGAGTGATACTGGAGCCTCAAGGTTAGTATTGATTGTGCTCACATTGGTAAAGAAGGTTGCGTTTGAGCTTTACACCATCCAGTTGTTCCATTATATCAAGACGTCAGCAGTAAAACTCAGCAAACACTTGCTCAGAAGACCGGCAAGCAAAAAATAGCCGTGTGTGATCCTCAATCACAGAAAAGAACAAAAACGAACAAAAAGTCTTTAGTAGAACAAAAAATATGCCTAGCATGCCTGAGTAAATGACACACAGAAACCAAATCACCTTGGACCCTCTCAGATCACTTGTGCGACTTGAAACATACTCTAGAGCTACACAACACACACACAAGCAAACTTCTTAATGTAGCACATGTCCTACTTTCCACTTCGTGTCCCCTTGAGGACACATGGTGAAAGTGAAGAAAGATGCGGGCTCTAACGTAGCCTCCCAATGATGACAGCCAGAGTGGCCTCAATACTTCAAAAAATCAACATCAAAACCAAGTCAGGCAAAGTTGTTTTTGGAACCAAAAATCAACTTTCATACTATCCCTGGATTCTGGACTAGCTGATCTTACTCCATACTGTAAACGAATAAAGTGCCACTCAGTGTATGGCCATAATGTAGCTCAGCAATAAATGTCTGGCAGCATTCCAAAGCCTTTTTAAAAAATATGAGGCATGCTACTTGAGAGCAGTGGAATCATTCATTATTCATCAGCATTTAATAAGAGATAAAACAGCTATATACAAAAAAATCCAGTCAATGTCAGTTAATGCCACCTGCAGCTAAGAGCAATGCATTCACCGAGAAGTAAATTTTCATGACAGTATTCTGGTTGAGGAGAGAAATGTCTTCTACACCTGGGTCTTTCACAATTATACTAATGCTTATAGCACATGAGTGCTCACACTAGGCCTGTGATTTATAAGCACTGTCTCACTAAAGTGCTGGCCAATCATCTCTTATGTTACTGCCTTTAAATGAGCCACTTAAAAGCAGTCTTAAAATATTTCCTCAAGGCTGTGTAGTGTGTTTTTTTTACTATACTGTAGATGTACTCCTTTGAAATACCTTACTATTTTCTCTTTCCTTGTTCCTTAAGACCAAAGGCACCAGCTTATTGCTAACCATCATTCCAACAGTGCATGGTGCTGCTCAAACAATGAAAACACAAGGCAATATAATCTATACACATTTCCACAATCTGTGTATATATGGTAGAAATGACAATAAAAACTTACTAGACAATATGGACAAATGTAGGGGGGTGCCTGACTAACAGGGACTTAAGAGACATTAAAGTCAACTACAGAGACTTTACTATGGAGTTAGTTCCACCTTTGCAGCTATAACAGCTTCTACTCTTCTTGGAAGGCTTTCCCTAGTTTCTGTAGGGAATTTGTGTCCATTTGTTTGTGTAGAGCATTTATAAGGGCAGGCACTGATGATGAATGAGAAGGCCTGGCTTCCATCCCTGGGGGGTTGGACAGGGTTGAGGTCAGGGCTCTGTGCGGGCCACTCCTCCAACCATGTCTTTATGGACCTTGCACAGTCATGCTGGAATAGAAAAGGTTCTTCCTCAAATGTGTCTGCAAAGTTGATAGCATGGTGTTAACCAACATGTCTTGTTATGTTAAGATTGCCCTTCACTGGAAGTAAGTGGCCTGGCACAAACCCTGGAAAATAGGTGTGTCCCAATACTTTTGTCTATATAGTGCATTTATGGCTTTAATATGGTATTCTACTATTTCCTGATTATTTCCTGATGAAGAAAAACATTCTATCACTGCTCTTATTGTACCAGGATGTGTGTTCAGGGTTTCCAACTGGCAACCTTATCATGAATACAAACTCTATGAAGACAACAATGAAGACTACCTTCATGTTTTACTGGGCTTTTTAGTGCTTGTTAAGAATTAGCAACTGTGATGTTTACATACTAGGCTATCAACATCAGCTGAGAGTCTGAGATTTTTCCTGAACCAACTCGCATCGAATCTCAGACACTGTTTCGCTCTTGATTGTGTAAGAGGTACAATGTCATCAGGTCTGGATGAAGTATGTTTTCATATTTGACTAGAGATTTTTAGTGGAGTCACAGTTTCTCAATTGTCTCCAATGTTTCCCAGGCATAACAGAATCTTACCTTCAGCTTATCATTCAGTGTTTTGGAAAATTATGAATATATAATATATTAGAGCTTCCCTCGTCTATATGCATTCCAGACCAGAGAACCTGTGCATCACTGAAAAAGAGGAAATTAAAATATTTTTGCACTGGTCACTTTTAGACATTTCTCAGCCCTAGCAATGTGTTGGTTTTGATAAAATCCCTCTCTGTCTTGTATTACATTCTTCATCTTTTGTGTCAATATGTAAAAGAAGGGAGAAAGGAGACATTGGGTAGCATCTGATTATTAGTACCCATTTTTAATGACCTGGTCTTGACTCTGTACTGTGGACTCCCAGATGTTTCCTTCGCAGAAACAAACTGGTGAAACACAATGGTGCGATCTCTAATATGTACATTTGCAAATACTGCGGTGGACTGGCATCCTGCCCAGGGTGAGTCTCTGCCTCGCACCCATTGGCTCCAGGATAAGCTCCAGGTAAGTGAGTGAGTGAGTCTGCAACTATACTATAACTTTCAGCTAAAAATGACTCAGTTTTAACACCCTGACCAATTTCGTTTAAACCACTTAAGCTGTAGGGAGCCGGTATTTCAATTGCACACTCATAACAACATTAATGACGTGTTAGTTCCTTAGTTCCACTGAAGATTTCAGTTCAAACTAATGTTATGGAACTATTTTGATTATCACAATATGATCATAATATCCAAAAACATTGAACAAAACACAAAGCATGTGACAGCTGTCAGCTAACCAACGTTTTTTTCTTTGAAAGGTACCATGCATTCGCAGCTTCTACATTTCCCTTTTTGGAACCAGTTCTTTTATTGCTCTTTCACTACCTCTTTTATTTATTTTTCTATATTTTACTGTCTCTAACAATCGCTAGTTAATCTGGTGAATTTGCAAGACCGCTTGTAGTCCATGCTTGTGTATCGCTGTTAGATGGGTTTTTACAAGCTGTTACCTCCTTTCTCATCTCGCATAACAGTTCACCTTTCACATTGTATCAGTTTCATCAAATGGAAAAGTATAAAACCATGTCAAAGTTCTAATCTGAGCCGCACTACAGTGCAGCTTGTTGCTATACAAGGCTACTTATATAGGCTGCTGGGCTAAAATGCTCTTTTGTTAAGTTCTTTATTTTAGCTGATCAGTTTCATGATTTTAGGAAGGAGTTGTTTTCTGGTTTTACTGGTATATTGTGGTGTCTACAGTGTGGCAAATTCCATGAGAGCTAGAGAAACACATATATTTTTATACACTTATACCTTCACTTAATCATTCAATAGCAGGAAAAATCAGTTATTAAACAATGCATGATAATAATAATCATTTAATAGGATCTAAAATTTCAAAAAAGTTTTTGCACTAGAAGGTCTGGATCACAGAGCTGCACTTGCCCTCTGCATTGCACATGCTGGATTGTTCCTTAGCCACAATGACTGCGCACTAAACATCTCTCATTTGAGCCTATAGGCTGTTATTAGGGCTGTGTTCTGAGCACCTGATCGGGGCGCTTGTGGCCATCTCTTTGTATGTGTGAACACGTGCAAAATACGGCAAATAAAATGGCAAAAAGGGACAGCAAACGTTTTAGTGCCTTTAAAGTGCCATCACAAGATGTATTTTGCCTTTGTTCACTGCAGTGCAGCTTTGGAACAACGAGCATGCACGTGCATGTGTGTGTGTGTGTGTGAGTGAAAGAGAGAAAGAGAGAGAGAGAGAGAAGCTTTCAACGTGTTCTCCTTTCTGTTATTTTAACTCTATGAGCGAGAGAGAGAGCGCATAAGTGAGAAAGAGTTAGAGGAAGCTAGGGCGAGCTAGCTGTACTTTTGGAACTGCCCTCTATCTTACTTTATCAAATCAGCGCTCCATCGACACCCAAAGTGATCGCCCATCCCTACAGACTGCGCTTCACACTCCACTCATCCTCCTTTCCCTTCCTTCCTGTTCTCTCTTCCTTCTCTTCCTCCTCCTCCCTACAGCAGAGATCTCTGGTTGCCATGTGAACAGGTGCTGTGTCTAAAGCAAAGCAATTTTGCACACAGGTACATTTGCACTAAGAACAACATGCACACACCAAAGATGCACGTTACGTATGAAATACTAGTCCTGTATTTACATCAGAGCATATTGTAATATAGCTTGATGACAGCTCATACTTTCAAATCCACCAACTTTAAACTTCTTTTGAATTAGGAATGAACTGCATTTTACAGGCATTGAATGTTCATTGGTATTTCTGAACATGCATATGAATACTAGCTCCCAAAATCATCCTTTAAAAACAGTCATTTGTAATGTTTGTTACTACAATATATACAGTAGACACAGTAGGTTTATCATCATCACTATGTTCTTTGTTTTTGTAATCAAGATTGATTTTATGACAGCATTTTGTTGTCCTTTTTACAGTAAAGGACATATAATATTTTTAAAATGTGAAAAATATATATGACACTATTCTTTAATACAGTTTATACATTAATAAAGTTTTGTAACATTATTAGCACTGCAAGAGCCAATACAGTGACAACAATTAGCAAACAATTTATTGTGTAGCCCTAACCCACATGCACACACAAACACCCAAGCACATGCATAAATTGCAACATACTGTGTAATACTTCCAAAATGAACCACTGATACAAACAGCCTTTTGATAAATGGACACATGCGTTAATAAGGCAGATAAAGTATTTCCTACACATGCAAGCACACATTCATGCGGCGGCCTAAATGCACACACAATACACTTCAAAGGCAACACACATTCATTCTGCACATGGTCAAGTGCAGTAGCCCTGGGGGCCTCCCATTCCATCTCCTCAGCAAAGAGTGGCCCAGGTGCGTGGGCTATGCGTGGAGCGAGTGGGCACCACCATTAAGGGAGGGGGGAGGTGAGAGAGAGAAAGAGAGAGAGAAATACTGACATTATGTAAAGCCCTCCAAAGGGAGGCCAGTGAGTGGGCAGCCATTTCTTCCTAATCCCTCGCTCTTTTCAGAAAAAAAAGCAACATTCCTCCTACACAGATCCATGCCACCTCTCTCTCACGTTGCACTTATGCCTTTCCCTTTCTCTCCGTCTCCTTCTTATACTCTCTCTGTCTCTCTCTCTCTTCCATCTCCCTCTTTTTTTCCCTCGTGCCCAAGACTCCTCGAGAATGTGCCTGAGGAGCGCCTTGTCTTATGAAAGGCGACGTATGCGGAGCTCAGTAAAGCTAACCCAACCAGCCTTCAGGCTACAGGGGGTCTTCATGATTCGTGTATCAGAGGATGACTCAGCTGGCTATCATAAAGCACAGGTGGCTGATGGCCTAAGACCACCTGATTAGCATCCCCCATTAGGAAACTCTGACAAAGAAGTTGGGCTCACAGTAGGTTGTCGCATGCAAGTGTACAGTTCATTTATCTCATAGGCTTGTTAGAGTTAAGCTATTTTCTGAATGCTAACACAGGGGGGTACACACTTTAATTGCAGCTGTCAGAGTCAAGGAGGACTTTGCATTGGAGATAAACAGCATAAGGTGCGGGTGCAAGATGGCTTTCTGATGTCACGATTGTCCATCACAAACACCTTGACTGGAGTCTGACTCACACGCTAACAGGAATGACACACAGCAATCTAGATCCTTCCGAGCACCCGAGGAAACAGGATAACACAAGCATGCGTGCCAAACATTTACTGTCACCCAGTTAAGAAATACCCAGAGACAGAACTGCACTTTGAAAAAAGCGTTTAGAAGCATGAGCAAAAGTAAGTTTATGACATTCTGTAAGATTCCAGAGGCATCTAAGAATCTATTAAGAACCTATACTATCCCTAGCACTGTTCACAGACCTAATAATATATATATATATATATACACAGGCGGTGTAAAATGTTGCAGGTTTTTTTTAGCAACACACCCCTTTGTTGACATGAAGTACGGGAGGAGCAATCCACACTTGCACAGTTGAGGGAATCTCCCTGTGCCGTACCGGCTTGTACTGCCAACTCAAGGGATTCACTCAGTCGCCAAACTGCTGTCTGTAGCTTTTCTAATATAGCCCTTTGAAAACCTGCCCCAACATGCTTGTGAAACATTTTGTGCTGGAAGTGCAAGATGTAAACATAATCATGCAACAATCAACCAGTCGACCTCAGATGAACTAAAAAACTTTGGTTTACTCCCTTTACGTCACTCATTGTCTACTCTCTAAAACTCTCTAAATGCAATGCCGTGATGAGTTTCAGAATAAGGAGTGTGTGCAAGTACCAGAGTTGCCCTTTTCAGGTGAGAATAGATGTGAAGTCAGGTGAGTTAAGAAGAGCTGGGACTCTTGTCATCTATTACTGCAGTCAGAATCAGAAAACTTCTACAGTGAGCTGGACTGGGCACTAGTAGGCCCGCCTTTGGTAAATCTAGTATATACTGTACTGACTGCAGACTGCAAATCAGTCTAAAAAGTGCTGTTTGGTTCTCTAATATGTTGACCTCATGACCTGAGATCAGTAGACCACCCCAATCCATAATTCACAGATTCACTGTTGCAGACAGCAGGTCCGGATGAGACAGTCAATCTGGGAGCCTATCGTTAGCTAATCCTGGATTAGTGGTGTTTTTTTCCCAAATGTTCTCAGACCTCTAGAATGACAGTGCTGCAAATGACAGCACAGTGTTCCAAGGAACAGGTTGGGCAGGAAATACTCACAACTTAACAGTCATTTATATGGGCTACAATCTATAAATCACTCCAGATATAAATCAAATAACACACATAAAGGCAACTCCTATTACTTCATAAAAGCTAACAAAATTATGAGTCAGTGGGGTTTTTTTGCCACTTTTGCTGGGCAACAAAATCATTATTGCTGGGAAATAGACCTTCTCATATCAACCAATCTCTTCAGTATCAAACAGGTGAAGAAAAGAGGGCTAGAGTAAACAGAGAGGTAGAGCCACAGTGTTAAATCCTTGACATGACCTGACAAAAATGCAGATGCCATGCCTTGAGGGGTACAAGGGCCTCCAGAGAACGTGTTTACTGGACAATTCCAACACAGCATCCAACAAAGGCTGAGACAATTTGTGTTTCATCCGCTCAAACAGATGAGACAAATGTCTTAAGACAGGCAGCCTAATAAATGTCCCTGATATATTTTTTTTCTGTTACTCTCCGCACTCCCTTTATATGCATTTTCATTTTCTTAGGTGTCATGTTTCATTATGGCAGTCAGACAACCTTGACCCCTAAAGGCCAGCAAGCTTAAGTCAAATTTAGACAGCCATGGGACTCATGGGAGAAGAATTTAGTCCAGAGCATTGCTATCTGCTTAGTCAATAGAGCAGCAGAACGTCTCTACAAAGCGAAGGCAATAATACCGTGAAGCACAGGAAATTAGTAGCCGGTCTATTGATTTTACATACAGCACCATTCCCACAGACTGGCCCTTATGCACATCCATACTTCTCAGGGCCCGGCAGTTTCCATGGTTACTTCACAATAACACTTCGCTGCACATGTGCCATGGCTGCGGCTGCACCGTGGCGGTTCAGAATTTTTATTAGCAATGATCACTGGAGAAATTGCTACTGATGCTGCAACGAATGGGACAGTTGTGAAGGTACACGGTGATCAGACATCGACGATGACATTGTATTTAACTGCCCAACCCCTTGTAAATCATTAGTCTGGGTACGGCAGGACGCAGGTGCCGTGCATCCTCTTAAGCTGTAGTTGACTGGAATCACTGACAGACTGACCTGACACTTTCAACAGGAAACATTACTAGGAAAGCACCTTGGAAATCCTTTTACTGTGCACCACATCTACAGTCAGAACAATATTGTCTCCAGACAGGAATGCCCCAGCAAGTCCCTTTCTAAAACATTCTATTCCAGTAATTCCTCAGCCAAAGGCCTGGCACATGATAAGAAGCGATAATAGAAGTCGCTCCTCCAAGGGAATACGTAGCTGTGGACATGGCAACATTTCACACGATCATAACATACTAACACACAGCCACGAAACATGACCTCGTTTCTGGGCATAAATAAGTAAGCAGACATGAGACACTCCACTACAGGTAGAACTGCATGCCATGCAAACTCCCAGCTCTTACAGTCCCATTCATGAGGCTAATCCTGCCTGTTAAAGCTTAATTAATTATTACTTGTTGTCACCTTTGGCTTCCAAAAGCATCCTAGCAGCCCACAGTCATGACATTGTTATTTTTTTTGCAACCAAAGAGGTTGTCGTAATGGCTGAATAACGCTGGTGTTATTATGTAACCTCGAGAGGATTGTAGTGGCGCAATGGGGAGTAATTTCGCTCGGAGCGGTGGCCTGCTTTGCTGGCGTGCTTTCAGCCACTCAAGCACGCTGCGGTTCTGTCCTGTCCTGCTTAATTTTCTGTTCACGAGCTCTACGCTGGAAATGTCTCGTGTAGAACTGTCTTGTGTCTGTTAAGGCTTTGGCTTCTGAGAGATCCAGAATCCGGAGAGCAGTCACGGGTGATCAAAATGCGCATGGCACAGATCTTTAGACGTACACTATATGGACAAAAGTATTGGGACACACCTGTTTACCAGGGTTTTGGGCTAGATCCCCTTACTTCCACTGAAATGCAGTCTCAATGCTTCAGCATACCAACACATTTTGGATGACCCCATGCTTCCAACTTTTTGAACATAGTTTGGGGAAAAGGCCCCTTTCTGTTCTAGTATGACTATTCCCCAGTGCACAAAGCAAGGTCCATAAAGACATGGTTGGATATGCATTGGAGTGGCGCGCACAGAGCCCGATCAGCACGGTGTTGACTTTTGGGATGAAGCAGAGTGGAGATTGCGAGTCAGGACTTCTCGTCCAACATCAGTCCTTGACTTTATAAATGCTCTACAGAATGAACGGGCACATATTCCCCACGGAATCATTCAAAAATCTTATGGAAAGCTGTTATAGCTGCAAAGGGGGGGTGGCGGCAACTCCATGTTAAAGTCTATGCATTTGAATGCAATACCATTAGAGTTCCTGTTGGTGTAAAGATCAGGCGTCCCAATAATTTTGTACCTATGGCGTGTGTTCAGAATTTAGAGGCTCTTACCGGTGCAGTTGCCGAACCGCTTGCCCGCCACGCTGTCCAGCAGCGTCAGCGCCAGGTTCTCCGGCGTGTCCGCAGCCAGGGGCGTCCAGGTGGTGTCCAGGCTCGCCTCGGAGCTCTGCTCGTCGCTGGAGAGAGAGGGGCTCCTGATGTCCGCGGCGGCGGACGGCCAGCAAGGCGCCTCCTCCGTCTCGGGGCTGAAGACTTCCCGCGCCGGGCCGCCCTCGGGGGAGGTCTCCCTGAAGAACGGGACCACCCGGGACAGGCTGGCCCGCCGCCTCGACGCACCGGTGCCCGCCGCCTTGTCCCCGAAGCCCCCGGCGCGAGTGAGTGCGTTGGTCTGCTTCTTCAGAAACTTTTCCAGTGGCTTCATTCCGGCCGGCATTTTGGTGGCAATGCAGAAATAAGGCCTTTGCGTCGATCCCAATGAATACTCAACGACCAATTCTGGGGACTCTGTATAGATCTCGTTTACATTTTACCTCGATTAGAATAAAATACCAAAAACGCACGCTTGTACACCCACCGCTGCGGCTGTGTCAAGAGAACGCAGCCATCAGGGAAATAAGAATATGCCCACTAATGAAAGCACACACTTTTTAACCAGTAATGAAGACGAATGGCTGAGAAATGGGTAAACGGGTCCACAGTCTCCAGAATACACAAGCCAGTACTAAAAAACAATACGAGCAGAAAACGTGCTCCGGTGCAGCCGCTCCCTGTCTCGCCGTCCTCTGCAGTCAGGTCGTAGGAGAGAGAGAGACAGGTTTCTGTTGCAGAGGGGACATAACGCCGTGGCTCCAACAAGGGGAGATAATTCAGTACAGGGAGAATAAAAGCGTGGTTAAAGTCGGAATCACGTTTAACACGATGCCAGGCGCCGATTTTACGCTGGCCTCAATGCAGTCCGTCTGTCAGAGATGCTCAGACCCTGCCTCCCTATTATAAAAGAAAATCAGCTATGAATTGTTGGACCAATACATATCTGCTCGATTCTTCTCTTCTCTCCTTCCCTCTCTGTCTATCCCGTAACGTGGCACTGTCTCTTCAGCCGTGAGAGGTCCAGAGCTCCGTAAGGGCTACGATAACACACACCCTGCAGGACTGTGTGTCAGTGTATATGTGTGCGTGAGTGAGTGAGTGAATGCGCTGGAAGCGTTCAGTTGGTTTTTCCCCGCCCGTATTCCGGAAAGTCCCGCCTCCAGTGCGCTCTGTTTGGCTGCTTTCACGGCCGTTTACTGTGTGAAAAGAACGACTAGCCAATCATCAACCAGGAGATGTCTGAATACAAGTGCGAAAAAAATAACGTGGTTCCAGCTTCTCCCTCCTCTGCAGCTATTGGAGCTGCCCTGGCCTACAACTAATAGACAGAGGCAATTACAGACTCCCACCGAATTGACAGGGCAGGCACGTGATCATAAGAGCGCGTAAAATATTCAGAAGATTTGGATAAACATTTCCATAAATGTACCACAGGTGCTTTGCTGGGAGTTTTCAGACATGGATGGCAACGGGATGCTCGTAGCTCTACACTTATCTTTTTTGCTGTAAAAAAAAATTGATTAACATAAAATAACCTAGCTATGTAAAGTATAGTCAAGTGTGAACAAACCACACTACACAGTGTGTTCTCTACATTTAACCCATTCACAGTGGTGCCCAGGGAGCAGTGTGTAGGGACGGTACCTTGTTCAAGGGTACATGGCATTCAAACACATTCTCACAAATCCACCAACTGCCGCCAAAAATAAGGAACGCTTAAAGATTTTGCATGGATTTATACTAAACAGCCTTATCTGACTAATCCCTGGCAAGTTCATGTGATAAGATGAAGGGGAGGAAATTAGGAACGATTACAAGCTTATTCTAACTGGAATACACCTCTCACAATCTGTCTTTTTGTTTTAGACCAAAAATAGGGAAGCAAAGGGAAGAATGGATCCCCAACAAACATCTGATGAATTCTGAATGCAAGAAGATATTCCAGTGCAGTTTTATAGGGCCATGGTTCTCAAAATGGGACCTGTGACATATTACTGTCTTGGGATGGCTCGGGTAGGGTCATTGACATAAATATCTCATCACCCATCATGCCCATCTCTTTTATTTCCTGAGCCCATATTCTATAACCTATTATATTATGAGCCAATATCCTATGTTGATCGTTGAAGGTTGAACTCCATGCTGACTGAAAAAAATGTAAGCTATCCACAGCCATAAGGAATTATTCCTTCTAGACCTGCTAGTAGACAGTTCTTGATTTGTTACTAAACATCAGCAGTAGTTTTAGCTGAGCATAATTTTAGACTCCTCTGCTAACATCTTGTAATGAGATTGGGTTACTGTGAGACTAGTCATTATGGCTAAGTGGTCCAGATGGAAGACATAACCAAATAGGCTATGCATGCATAGCATTTGGGCCTCTTCATGCTTGATGCCACACATTGATTAAAAGGAGTAATTATGAGACACATGCCACTGGAAGTAAGGCCCACGGGCATGGCTAAACATTCCTTTACCTAATAAGTGTGAACTAATAAGCAGTGTAACTTGATAATTAGTGTTATGTTGTCTTTTCTATCATAAAACCCCTCTTTTAACAGACATCTCAAGAAGGATATCTTTGTCTTCCTTTCAATACCCTGAGATCTGAAAGTATGCTGATATCTTTGTGGTTGTTTTCACACTTTGTCTTTGTGGGTTTAAATACAGACTGTCTGTTTTGGTTATACTCTTGGTCTTCTTTAGAATACTTTTAATCTGTTCTCGGGAGATTTGAACACTTTAAAGCAGACCCACTGCTTACACTGGTGTTCTATTGCTCTATTGCTCAATGCAAGGTGAGGCATGAAGACCACCAGCAGTGAGTGGGCTTTCTCTGGAATGATGGAGCGCCATCACAGCCATTATGCAGTTGTATAAAATTTTGATTTGAATGCTTTCCATTGAATTCATTTGACAGAAGCTCCTAGAAAATAGTGCATCAAGAAAGGAGATGCTCTCTGAATAGACTACAAACAACCTGTTCTTCTTCTGAACAGGGCTACCCCAGTAGTGTTGGCAAATCCTAAGACTGCTGGACTCTTCATCACTGAGGTACCGTCCCCACACTTTGCTCCCCAGGCGCCCCTCATTGGTGGCAGCCCACTGCTTCACTTGGTGAATGGGCAGAGAAAGCATTTCACGTGGTTCACACTGTGTGCTGCGCTGTGGTGTGTTCATAAGTGACTCTAAGGGGGCACTTTAGTTTAAAACTAGACTTCAGACTGAACGAACACTGTTTAAAATTTGACTAAACACCCACGGCAGTGTGAGTCCCATATCGTCAACCCAGTTTGCTTGTGGGAAACTGTTCAGCTGAGCTACAGTATTTAAAAGTCATGACCTTAGACCATCATTTCACCAAATGTCATGGGATTTCCCCCTTCACACAGTCAAGTGTTCTGTAAGGAAGTCAGCAGTGAAACACTCTACATATAAAGGCGAATTTGAAATAAGCAGCCTTTCAATGATTTAAGAAAATTTGCCCAGAACATTTTAGTAACCAAAAAGTGTAAAAATGAGAAAAGAGTGAAAGTGAAGTGAGAAGCATATTACAGGCTTGTTTTTCTTAGATTTCCCCTCAGTCGCCATGGAAATGTTTGAGAGTGAAACCATGACGCAGAAAGGTGTTGCATAGCAGCCCGACCCCACGGTTGACTTTGGTCACAGGGCTAAATTAAGACACAGTGGTGCGGTTGCGTTTTCAACACACACTCTGACAGAAGGAAGACGAGTGCACTTGCTCTCTCCCTGACCACATGGTCCAGTTCTCCTTCCTATCAATTCATTTAATTTTTTCCACATTCTGAAGGGGGGACCCTTAATCTTTCCTCTTACGTCACTTTTCTGCCAGCTCGGTATTACCGATGACAGTTACTGTTTGTGAAAACCGTGACCAGTAGACTCAGGAACTGTGGGCGTGTGGGTGCTGGAGGATGCCGTGTCAGATTTGGTCAAGCGTCATATGCCAAATGCCCTTAGATCATTTCACAATCTCTAGGTTGGAATAAACAACTTGATTTAACTCCTTCTAAAGAAATTCCCTTTTTAGAGAACACTGCACTTTTTCTTTTCATATGTTCTTTTTAAACCTAAAATGCAAGAATAGGAATGTTTTGTGATGTTCTGGGTCCAAATAGTGCACTGTTTTCAGTTTTTTAGACGTTGTACAGTAATCCCTCGCTATTCGCGGGGGTTACGTTCCAAGAGCACCCGCGTATAGTGAAAAAACGTGTTATTGTGTTTTGGTCAAAAAGTGGCTAAAATGCCTATTTTTATAGTGTAACCCTAAATATGCCCCCAAATATGCTCCCAGAATACTTTAATTTTAAACAGTTTAATAAATGACTTAACGAGAATAGAAAGATAAACCGATATCAGTACTGTACAGTTTACACTGAACATTTGCTGCACGAGGACTGAATTAATATTAATGTTTTTAGTAAATTATTTAAATTATATATTTTTAATCATTTAGAACTAAAAAAGTAGTTCTAAATGTAAAGAGTAAAAAAACATATAAACCACTTAAAAAGCCACTAAAAAATGCGGAGAGTATTTGCAGTTTTCGCAGTGTGGTGGGGATTTCC
>JBBPCW010000027.1:7369747-7383822 GCA_037974425.1 Phenacogrammus interruptus | reverse complement strand
GATAGATAGATAGATAGATAGATAGATAGATAGATAGATAGATAGATAGATAGATAGATAGATAGATAGATAGAAATTACTCTACAAATTAAATTTGAGTTATATTTTATTATAAATTAATATTTTATTATAAAGTCAATTAAAAACAAACAGCTGGGTTCTTATTATTAGCAGTATTATAAACAAATATCACAAAAAAACAACAATATTAAAGCTGATGCTAGTAATTATAGTAACTAAAATATCTTATTTGTATCAAGCACTGAAAAAAGTGATTTACGTTCTATATATAAAGTAATATTTAACTTTCCCACTTCAGTTAAACGGCCGCAAAGAGTCTTGAGAAGTCGACAAAACCCAGTCAGAGGGAAAGTGCTCAGGTCTCCTGTGTGCAGGATCACTGTCTGCAGTCAGCTCCAGCTCTCTGTTCTCAGTTCTCTGGATGGCTGTGTGTGTGTGACAGAGAGAAAAAAAACAAGTGTGTGTGTGTATATGAGTGTGTGAGAAGCCATTCGGCTCATAAGCAGATTATCTTTAACTCTTCTAGCAGACTCGGCTTGCAGCACTGAGATGTATGGAGCTCTCACCCCCATCCCTGACACCCACACAAGCTCCACCGAATGAATCATACACACCATACAGGGCAGCAGCTCAGTAGACATCGCTCTCCATAGCTCGGGAAAAAAAAGTAACAGCATGTATTCAACCTTGGACAATATTTCCAAAAAGGCACTTAAAACTGGATTATGTTTCCCTGTCATCCTGGGGCATATCGCATAATTTAACTCAATGTCTTTTGAGAGGTGTCATCACTAATTGGTTGCCTGATAAATGTCTTAATATAGCCTAAATTAGGCAAGGCCTGGATCCATCTGGGATCTACTCTTTTAAATTCAGACACACAGTGCCTCCAGACACATCAGACAAATAAGTAATGGCCAAATGCAGGACGGAGATTAGTTTGCACTGGTCGCAGTTTTTAATCATTAATATGTAATAAATAGGGGAACAGGGAGAGGCAAAGGACATTTTTTATTTATTTATATTTTTTAGAAAGGAGCAGACAACTACAAGTGCAGACCTGTATGTAACCAGCGTTTATTTAAGCCTAACCCAAAAGTCTTGTTCTTTGGAGACAACTTACATGACAAGTTTAAATCAGCCAAGAGATATGATTTATAACCTCACACTGTAGGAAAAAGCGACTGACATGCTATATGTACTCATATGTTGCAGGAGCTTAAAGAGATCTGTGGGAAATTTTCTTGCATTTTTTTTTTTAAATGAGGAAAAAAGATATGGAGGGAAAAGATATATATGTGGTACACACACACACACACACACACACACACACACTCTCTCTCTCTCTCTCTCTCTCTCTCTCTCTCTAATGTGCCTTATTGATGGTGTGGATGCATGTAAATAAATAATGGATTAATGAATATACTAACTCTAATACTAATCCCTTTCATGATATGCCACTCCTTTTAAGCTAGTGCCTTTTCTTTTGAGTATATTGAGGATTTTTAAGGTTTCCCAATGCATTTCATTAAAACATCTGCATATTCATATCAGTTACTAGTACATTTTACTCAGCCACTGATATATTTCACGTACTGGGACATTTGACTTGTTTTTTTTTTTTTACATATTTACTGAACATTGCTAGCCTAAACAGTTGACAAATAGATGAAAGTATGAACTGTCTGGTTCTACATTTAACCCTGCAAAACATCCACAAAAGGTCAATTTAGCTTCTTTCTTTTTTTCTATTTAACCTTGAATGTGTCCTCATATTGTTGACTGTAATGTAAATGCAATGATTGTAATGTAATGTAACACAATGAAAAAAAAAAAAACACAGCCACTACCCAACCATTGTAAACACACAATACATAAATACTAAGCTAAATAAAGTTGCCTCTGCAAAATGGACTGGGTGAATTACTTTATCTTCGGTAAACATTGTATGTATGTTTGTCTTTAAGAAGTAAGATTTACTGCTATTTGGGTGTAAACTTCGACCCCCCTGTGATCTACTTATGCCTACTCCTGTTTACAAGCTTCTTATTCAAAAATTCAGTTCTACCAAAATACTTGTTAATGTATCAGAATACAGCTCTGGCACCATTTAAGGTTGAATGGAAAATTCTAATAAGAAGCTAAACTGACCTTTTTGGATGTTTTGCAGGGTTAAAAATAGAACCACACAGTTAATGCTTTCATCTATTTGCCAACTATTTAGGCAAGCAGTGTTCACTAAAAAATGTCCCACACTGAAATAAACCAATTAAACCAAGACAAATGTACCAATAAGAGAAATATATCAGTGGCTGAGTAAAATATACTGATAACTGATATAAATATGTAGATGGCTTAGTAAAATATCCTGATAACTGATATAAATATGTAGATGGCTTAATGAAATCCATTGGTAAACTCTACATAGACTTAAAAATTCTCATTCTTTAATAACTTCTAATACAAAAATATGCAGAATCTAGATGTGGTTGATTTTGGACAGCTGTGTATCATTTATGTTATTTATTAAATAATTATTGCAACTGTTTTCTTCATTTATTCATTATAATAAGCCGATGTTGTTGTCTGTTTAAAGGTTCTTTTTAAAGTTTCCTTAACATTTTTCTTCTTTGCTATTGTCTTTTTTGTCAGGATCACATGTTTCGTTTGGAATTAGTATTCCTCATATATCATGTAACATAATGTTTATTTTGTGCAGGAAATACGTTGCTGTAAATCTTCACAGAAATGTCAAATTTACTGAAAAAGTATCACCCTCATATAATGCTTTCTGGTCTCCCAATAATTTAACTGAGTGGTTCTATATAACACTGCAAAACATCCACAAAGGTCAATTTAGCTTCTTAGAATTTTCAATGTAACCTTAAACAGCCCTAATAGATCACAGAGATATTTCATTATTATTTTTTGTCTGTTACTATGAAGACCAGTCTTAAATGTTTCTCTATGTCTATACTGTCACCCATAGTATGTTTGTAATTTTGTATGGACCAATCCTTTAAGGCTGTGGGTGGGGCACTGAGTCTGAAATGTGTGAAGTGAAATCATGGTTGCATTGAAGATGCTCCTTCAGCACATATAAGCTCTTTATCAGCAAGAAAACTTCAGTGAACAATCACAGGTAATATCATAAATGTCTACACCTAAACACACACATACATAGACACACACAAACACATGTACACAGAAACACACACAAACAAACAAAGTGTATAACAAACACAAAGGAAAAATAAGAGGATAAACACAATGCCTCAAAAAAGTTGTGTAACTCTGCGTGAAACATGCTTTTTGAGCCAGAATAGTACTTGCTCAAGTGTATTTTCTTTTATTATTTTTATTTTGAATGAATCAGCTTGGGGTTTCCGATGCACAGCCTGGTACAGGAGCATCTGAGTTCATACAACATCGTTTTATAACAACATCATTTGTCTCTCTGGATGGCTGCTCTCAAACCACTTCCATGAATCATGTGTGAGTCTAATGACCCGAATGCATGCACACACACCCCACTACACGCACCCTACACACATACAGCGTCTGGGGGATGGGGTGATATCATCCTCAGTAGCAGGCCGCTTTGTTTGGTCGCTGTCGCATTGTGACAACGCCAGAGGGGTCAGTCCCTCCCCGGCAATGTGCCTCACCAGAGGAGAACAATAGCAGAGCGAGAGAACCCACTTAAATATGCAGAAATCGGCACCATCGCTCATTAAAAATGCATCGTTGACAAAGGTGGTGAAAGAGAGCCATCTAATTGGACCGTCTGCAGCCATTGAAAACTTGAGCCAGGCCAAGAACATGTTCAGTAATATTCAGGATACAAGACAAAGTACTCTGAATTTTCACTTATCCAACAGCAAGGATCACAGGTCAGATTCCTGGATGCAAGTGATTTCTGAGAAGTCTTTCCAGAACTTCCAAGTTCAGTTGTAGCCATTTTGTGTAAATGCAGCTAAATTCAAATGTTTTTTTAAAAGCAAAATATCTGAAACCATACTAAACTCATGATATACACATAAGAGCTATACGAGTTAATACAGAAGCTGTAAGTTAAAACAGTTTCTGAAGGGAACAGGTTTTGAAAAAACGCAAAACAGTAGTAAAGAATATGTTACATTTATATCTTACTGGTTTGAATGTCCTTATTTCCTCTTCACTATGAAAAAGAGTACTAAGTCTAGCTTAGAAAAGTACGCTGTAGTTACCTTAATGCTTCAGCAATACCGTTATCAATGCAAAGGTTAGTGAAAATAAATGTTATCGTAATTACAGAAATCAAACATAAGACTTTCCAAATGTAAACATGCATGGATTCAAGGCCATGGACTTTAAAAACTGGCAAAAAAAACCTGCTTACTATTACTTTAAAATCAGGATTTTGGTTCTTTACATTGTACGTTTACAGGATTTAGCAGACAGTTTTACAGGGGACAGTCTCCCTGGAGCAACTTGGGGTTAAGGGGCTTGCTCAGGAACTCAGTGGTGGTCTGCTGAAGGCAGGATTTGAACTCATGACCTCTTGGTCCAGAAGCAAGTATCCTACCCACTAGGCCACCACCACCCCACAGTAGGGCTGATACAAACACAGCACTCAAAGAGTCAAGTTTACCCTGAGTTGCGTGCCAGTAGATGCATTTACAAAGTAGCCAGTTCACAAGGTATTTGCTTTGCATCAACGACTGTAAACACTGTTAGGCTCTTTATGTTCTCTACAATTGATTTATAGATCTGAGGAGCTGGTTTCTCTTTGATCTATGTTTATATTACACTATAAATATTACTCTGTCAGTGAGAGCTTTTTAAACTAATACCTGACATTCTATGTAAGAATGTAGTTAATGTGCATATTTTTACTTTGCAACCTGGTATGTTCAAGCAGCATTCAAATGAATCATGATCTCAATTCTAAGCAAAAACAAAACTGAGTCTCAATGAATAAAGGCTTGTGCAGCACTTTGCAAATCTAGGCCAAACACTTACTTCTGACGACAGGCTTAATTTGGGCAGTTTCAAACACATCAGCTTCAAGAACAGACTTCACTTGTGTGAAATGTATCCCACCCATTGTCAGATGCCGCTGTTTTTCCACATCACCTGTCAGTGGTTCGAATCTTGTGGCTTTTTATCTACAAAACTGAAGAGAAAAGAAAAGCGATGTTATTGCAAGTAGGCAATGTAGACATGCATTAATGAACAATTTTGATATGGTGTTTCCAAACCTTGGATCTGAAGTGCATGTTTTTTTGCTCTTTTGAAACCTGGTAATCAGATGTTTGGTCCCATATGACTTGGAGGTGACAGTATGGTATTTTGATGAATGCTCTGATAGCTATCCCTGAGGCATGGATGCATGAAGAGTCTTAAAATGCCAGTCCAGTCTCAAAATGCCAAACACGCATTCAAATGTCTTCATTATGGTACGAGCGACACATGCTGATCCCATTTCAGTTCACTCCCTCGGAGGAGCGTCACCCAGAGCTTGGAGTCATAAATTACTCTTCGTTCCAGTGGGCCCAGACAGAACGCCCAAACAAACCCGCGTGGCCAGCACGCTTCACGTATCACTGCACGCGTATGTGTGTGCAGTCACGGGGAGCAGAACTTGTGTGAGCATGCCTGAAAATGTACTGGGAGAGTATGTTGTGCTGAACTGCCTCATCATCATGACAAGAACAACAAGAAAAAACAGAAAGAGACTCCTCTGAGGTGGCCTGTCATCCATCCCAGCCCATCAGAATAGACAAGAGGACAGAGAGAGAGAGAGCAAGACATTGTAGAAGTAGAAAACAATGGAGGTCCATCAGTTTGGCCATACACTCTTAAAAACAAAGATATCAATGCCAAAGACGATCTTATTTTTGTCCTCTTAAAGTCTGATGGAAGTATCTTTTAAGACAAGAGACTGAACTTTTAAATGTTAAGGTTTTTGATAGAACCTCACCTTTAAGAGTGCATTACCCGTTTCTATCCAAACACCCCCAGAAACAGGGGGGTGTTTCTCCACTTGAAAAGAGAGAAAGGTGAAAGAGAGAAATAGTGAAGCTGTCATTAACTCTTAGATATAGGCTCGTCTCAATTGCCTGATCGCAACTACAGAAGGTCCTCAAGTTACAAAAGTTTCAACATTTTGAGTTTACAACGCCCACTCCCACTCCGCTTACACCATTAGCCTTGTACTTACAGATTACGTGGGTCAACTAGTTTGATTGCAGCGGAAAAATAAACAACAATGCAGGGTACAAGTCAGGGAGTTTTCCTTTTTCGGTGGCTTAGTTATGTTTTAATGATTTTACAGCTGTGTTAGGATCGATAAGTGATTAATATTAAGGTGTGTTTAACTTGCACTGTCAAAGGAACGGATCTGTGGCGTAACTTGAGGACCCCCTGTACTTATTCGTAGTTATAGCTTTCACAACCAGAATGTGAATTGGGTACATTTTAATAAAAGAAAACAGAAAGCACATTTATTGAGGCACTTGAGAAATGAGCGACATGGCTAAAAATATATCACAATACACAATACATCCCAATGTTTCGTTTTTGTCATTACTGAATAAAAAGCTGCAGTAGTAAAAAAAATCACGCATGATACATTTTAAAAACTGCATCATACTAAATACAGTAATCAAGAATAATTACACTCTATAATGCATTTATTACACACTTTGATTAAATAGATCATGAGAAACTATGAAAAGCTAAATAGTAAAATAGCTAAGCAGCCAATCCTGCCATTTAAGCTCATTTTTCAAAAGTTATACAATGCAAAGCAAAAAGAAAATGAATTTTTTTACTCACAGTTCCTTATATCCCAGTTAATCATCAGCTAAAATGGCTGCGACGGGCCTACTTAGATAGGTACTCGACATCTTGATAAACATTTAATTAAGGTGACTTATTTATTTATTGCATAATTAATGAGACACGCTGGTTTCAGGGTCGCATTTAGTATCAAACGGTTCTTCTGTTTTTTTACCCTTTGTTACCAAAGATATGTGTAAACATCATGTATAAACAATAACTTTTCATCCCTGTCAAATCATAAGGCAGTTTCTTACTCACACGAAGCTTTGAATCCGCACTTCTGACACATTTCTCTGCTTGTGTCAGCAAGCATTGACATTATTTAAATGCATGAACGCCGTGGGGGAGGAAGGTTAAAAGGGCTGGAAAGGAAGAGTTGAGGAGAAAGACCCGGGCATCTGCTCTCCTAGACAAGGAAGAGCCACCAATGAAGGAAAATACTGAAAATAACAAAAAAAGAGATTAGAACACTTTGCGATGCCATAGAAACTGCCAGCAGGAGAGGGAGCGAGAGAGGAACACATTTTTTGACACGTTGTAAGTGTGAAATCTCCTTTAGCCAGACAGGAAATCGACGAACTAAGCATGGCAAGAGTTGTTCTTTTTTTCTGCCTAAACAAATCTGATTGCATAACAAACTTGGATCCCACTTCCCTATCTCACACCGAGCAGTGGCTCAGACCTGTCAGTCATAAAGAAGCACCAGCATGTTCCAGCACAGAGCTGGTAATACTAAAATGACGCTAAAGTAATACATGCGTATAGAAGCAGCTCGGCCAGAACATCACAGTCCCCTCCAGCTGCTACAAGCATGAATATTCATTGCAGAGCCGCCTCAGCGTTCTCTGGCTGATTGGTGAAAGAGATATGTTTGCACAGACTGACCACAATGCCAACCAATACGAACACCCAGTGGGTCTTGCTGTGAATCGTATGAATATTCATCATGTTACTCTGCTTTTCTGTGAATAAGGCGTTTGTGCTAGGGGCAGATGATTGGCGCTTACACCCGAAGGCCTGTTCTGTCAGAATAAAAGCAGAGGGAGGAAATGTAACCCAGCAACTGGGCTGAAGATGTGACTAAGGCACTGAAGAGGTGATCGCAGCTGTTCTGCTAATGTCCCTGTAAAGGTGGCACTGATTGTTGTGCATGTGTGCATTATGCCTGAGGCAAAGGATGGTGTGACAGTTAAAAAAAGAAAATTGACATTTCCTTTGATCAATTAAGATCAACTATTGGCTAAAAGGCATACACTCACAACATAATGCATGTTTGTCTAATTGAATAAAACAGTAATGTAGTGCACTGCAACTTTATGAGCAATGGAGTAATAGATTATAAGGCTCTTTAAGTGAGATGTTGCACTGACTGCTCAAAAACCTCCACATTTAATTCACTAAAGCTCTAGAAAAAAATAAGAGCCTGCTGCAATTTATTTTTAAATCAGCATCTCTATGAATATGACACCCATTCCATACCAGTGTCTGTAAAATCCCTACACAAGCACCTCGTTCTGCTTTATGGGGGACTGATTAGTGATCACCTGAATCATATCTTATTTAATGAGGAAAAGAATAAAACACTGCTGTAATCAACACTCTCCTCTTGCAGTGTGACCAGTTGGATGGTAAAACACTACTAGAAGTTCATCAAAGGTAATTATTTCCATTTGGTTTAAGAGTGAACAAGATATTTGTAACAGTTATTATGCCAGACTATGAAAGATTAAAGGTGGCTTTGCCGTTTAGAGTGCTCTCAGGCTAGAAAACACACACACCTTAAAATGGATCCACTAGCAAACAAATAACAAACATGCCTTATATTTTCTAATAGGCAAAGATAAGAGTATAATAGTAAAAAATAAGGTTTTAGGCACTGTGCTAAACACCCCATGAGGTTTTTGGTGGGTCCCTGAGCTCTAGCGTTGTGTAGTGTTGCTGCATTCATCTACATTCACTGATGCTGGCTGCAAAATGTTTGGTTTATATTACATTTACATCTAAAGTTCACTCACATTTTTCTTATTTTTAACCACTCCTTAGAGTAAATTTGTAAATGGTGGTGGCCTAGTGAGTAGGATACTTGTCTCTAGACCAAGAGGTCATGAATTTAAATCCTACCTTCAGCACCACTGGGTTCTTGAGCAAGACCCTTAACCCCTTAGTTGCTCCAGGGAGACTGTCCCATGTAGTTACAAAATGGAAGTTGCTTTGGATAAATGCGTCTGCTAAATGCCGTAAATAGAACTGATTTTGGTTTATTTCAAATAAACCGGTTTGTATATGAAAATGAACAAAAACACTCTAAAAGAGACAGCAGGCGACATATTACATACTAGTTCAGTATTACTTGCTTTCTTAACATTATTTGTCTATCTGACACAATCTAAAGTTAAATTAGCCGTTACCAAGTAAAGAGAGATTAACAGCTAATGTACAGATCATAATCAGATATGCTCGCTAGCTTGCCACTCTGTCTCAAACAAGTAATGGAAAATATCGTCCATTTCTGTAAATGTTAAGATGCCTCATTAAGGAATATGCAAAAATCTAAACCGACAAGCACTAAACTTACATTGACAGTACTATGCCCCAACCAACTGAGCTGAAGGTCATTCTGAAAATGACTGGCATACAGGAGGTCCTCAAGTTACAACAGAGATCCGTTCCTACGACAGTGATGTGACCCGAATTTTGGTGTAAGTTGAAACACACTTACCTATCCTATGATGGCCTAGTGGGTAGGATACTTGTCTCTGGACCAAGAGGTCATGGGTTTGAATACTACCTTCAGCATACAACCACTGAGCAAGACCCTTAACTCCAAGTTGCTCCAGAGGGACTGCCTCCTGTAATTAGCTTTTAAGCGTATGCTAAACGCCATAAATATGGATTAAAGCCTCCCCTCCAAGCTTACCACAAGATTTTGGAATGTTTACTTTCTCTACAGCATTCATGAGGTCAGGCACTGATGTTGGACTAGAAGGCCTGGCTCGCAATCTCCTATCCAGTTCATCCCAAAGGTGTTGGATGGGTTGAAGTCAGGGCTCTGTGCGGGCTCGTCTCGTTCTTACACCCCAAACTCTTCCAGACATGTTTTTATGGACCTTGCTTTGTGCACTAGGACACAGTCACGCTGGAACAGAAACTTGCCCAAACTATGGCCACAAAGTTGGAGGCATGGTGTTTTCAAAACGTCCTGTTGTGGTGTAGCATTAGGATTTCCATTCACTGGAGGTAAGGGGCCTGGCCCAAACCGGTATGTCCCAATACTTCTATTGACCTTACTGGCCCGCTATCAAATGAGCTTAAGTTCATTCTGAAAATGAGAGGAATACATAATTATGAGTTTTAAAATAACTATAAGGTATATTCTAATGATGGCAACATAGCAACTAAACAATGTAATAAGAAATAGGTAACTCAGCTCTGTTTCTCACATGTAAGCAAGTGAGCGTTGGCTCGGATTCTAGATCGTGGTTGCCAGGTTACAAGGCTACACACTACAGGGTTAATTCTACTGAAGTAAAATTGCTATCATTAGTAGGATCTGGCAACCTCAATTCAGCGTAAACAGGTGCTGGGTACTTTATACACAAAGGTAAAACTCTGACTTAATTATGCAACGGCCATCTGCAGTCTTGATCTTTTATGCAAGCAGAAGAACAAATTGTAACAAAAATCTAACACTCCCACTTGAATTAAAAACCGTCTTCCAGTGGTCTTCAACACTTACCCCGTGTGATAGCCACCCTCCCCAGAAAGAAAATAGTGCAGCAAAAGTTGATTAGTAAACATCACAAATCAGATGAACGAGCGCCTCCAAGTGGAGAGTTGCTGCTTCTCAAAAAATAATTTCACTATTGATGGAGTCGCACATCGTCACGTTACTCTAAATTGACCAAAGTATTGGGACAAACCACTTTTCTATTTTAGCATGACTGTGCTCCAGTGCTCAAAGCAAGGTCCATAAAGACATTTTTGGAGGTGTTTGGTATGCATCAGTGCCTGATATCGTATATGCTCTACAAAATGAAAGGGCACAAATTCCCACAGAATCACGCCAAAAGGCTTTCCAAAGCCTTTCAAGAAGAGGGGAAGCGGTTTTAACAGTAAAAGTGGGACTAACTCCATATGTATTTGAACGCAATGTCATCAAAGTCCATGGTCAGGCTTCTGAATACTTTTGTCCATATAGTGCATCTATGCATACATATACACATGCACGGTTTAAAGCATGTAAAACCCTAATCTAGAGCACCAAAATTATTTTTAAACAAATATTACACTGAAAGTTATGCCATAAGCCAAACTCAAACTGACAATAGCAGTACTGGTGCAACTGTAAGTGTCTCCCTCAGTAGCAGCTCAGTAAAGCTCTGATGTAAAAAAGCAGTGCAGGCAGAACACACAGGCTCCCCTGCCTGGCAGAGAGGGCAGGAGCAGAAGGCTGCTCTGCTCTGCGCTGCTGGCAAAGTCAGTACTGGCACGTGAGGAGGAAACCAGAAGTCATCTCTGACAAATCCAGATACATCTTGGTAGCTTATTGCCCATGTTTTACACCCTACAATCCCCAGCTAAAGTTCTGATGGAAAAGTGGTTTGTCTTTTAAAGCATTAAAAAAAAAAAAGGACAATAAACCTATCAACATGCAAATTGTTTGCTTTACTGATTATGCAAATTTGCAGCCATCTGTACCATCTCAGCTTCCACATGCCAAGTAGAAGAGGAGTGATAAAGCAAAACAGAGCCGTCTCACACTTCTGCTACTGGAAGTGCCGGTGCTGGTTGAAGTGACCCTGCCTCAACCAATCACACAGCGTCTGTCCAACAAACAAAAGCAGAGAAACTACACTTGGGTTTTATTTATTAGTTCTCTTGACAAAATTGCTCCACAAAACAGGAAAAAAAAAGAAAAAAAGAAAACACTTTAATATATTCAAACACCTATGAAACGTACGAAGCCCCTCACAGTGTTGGCAGGTCTAGTCACTCAGAACAGATATGTCAAACCAATTGAATTTTTTAAGGCATATATAAAATGAACATAATCAAATTATCACTTTCTTATGAGCCACGTCTAAACAACACTGAGCGCACAGGAGAGGATTTCAATTATACTGACAGGTCTTCAGGAACAAATAAAAGAAACCGTTTTAAAAGGATGCATCCATAACAGACCCCCAGTGGGGTACAAAGGGCAACAGCCTCTCAGCTCCAGGTATTCACCTAAAACTGCTTTTACAAAGAAATGTATCCATGTTCTCATGCATGCCTGTACAGTGCCACTAAAAGGTATAAGAAACAAAGAATTATTTGCATTCAGCATATCGGAAAATAAGTAATGGAAACAAACGATTGGTAAATGCAAGTTTTCATTCAGTTAATCTATTCAAGAAAGAAAAAAAAGTTAGGCTGGGTTTCCCAGCCGAATTTGTTCATGGTGACAGTATTCCACTGTTGACTATGAGTTTAAAGTATTACTGCTCTTCAAACCACAGGCTTCAATATACATTTATTCTATATACACTTACATAAGGAAGCTATCACCAAGCAGTAGCACTGTCAAGTACGTCAGTTTTCAGGCAAGATTAGCGGTTCTGTTCTGGTATTACAGTATTGATTTGAACACAGTACAATGTCAAAAATACAAAGATTTCAGAGGGTGCAGTGTAAATGCGGGCAAGAGTGAGAAATTCACTCTTCGCTACACAGAGTCTAGCACCATATGGGTGGGTTATACTGGTTGAGGTGGGGAAGAGGAGAGGGGGAAACCTCCCCACTGCAACAGAACAGGGTATGAACACACTGGTATAAATGATTTCAAAACATGACCAACATCTGTTTGAGACCGTCATTTCATTCTCAATTTGAACACCTGCATCACAAATTCCAGTAATACATGTAGAGCAATGGCTCTGGATGCACATTACTGGGAAGCCATTTTTTGTGAAATGTATTGCCTCATTTCACAAACAGAAAAAGGGAGAGCAGAGGAAAAAGGCTTAAGTAAACGTCCAAGACTGGCAGGCCAAACAAGCCCCCTTCTAATGCTGATTGTGAATGCGACACAGAAGGCGCTACATGCAAGATTCTTTTCTTCATTTAACCTGCAACTAATTCATTTCTCAGATTTAAGAGATCATGGGGACATTACTGTAGCAGACTGTACATCTAAATAGGCTTCTTCCTCAGTCTAGCAGTCATGCTGCACTCATCTAAATGAAACAAATGTCCACCAGACAATGTTTGATCATGCAGGTTCAATCGGAGTAATATTGCATTACTGGTAGATACTGGTACACATTAAATCCCACATGTAGTTCCTTTAACAGATGCCAAACTGCACTAAATTAATTTGGCTACTTTCTGCATTTCCAACCTACGAACAAATGGGAGGACTGCAATTATTAGTATCATATTAAGAGACAGGAACGGTTAACGGCCACAAAGCTCTCGCCATGTCAGTTTGCCGGTTAAAGGGCGTTTTACAGTATGTTTCCATCAAGGGCCAAGATATGCCTTATTGAACAGAAAGACATGGCAACACACAGCAAAACAGCTGAGAGGCAAAACACAGCAGGTCAAGAGAACTGATATGACCAAGAAATGACTTGCAAACAGGACCATGTATGAGGGTTAATGTGGACAAGGTTGGACAAATGAGAATAAAACAACAAGAAGGAATAAAACAAAGATACAAAAAGAAAAAAAAAACACAAAAAAATAAAAAGCAAGAATGCAAATCCTATTCATCCACAAGTGGTGCTGGTCCAGGAAGGCAGCGATGCAGCCTCCGCTCCTCTCAGTAGAAGCTAGGAGCGAACCTCCTCACTGGGCTTTCTGCTCTGGTCCTTCAGCACAATGAAAAAGAAGAGAATGTAAGACAACAGTGGTGAATCATTATCCATCTGACATCATTTTAAACTCAATTTTATCCGTGTGATTTTCATAGATCAGTCAGTTAAGGTGACTTGCCACATGGATCAAAACATGACGTATATCAGGTAGATATATTCTGTTTGGGCAGAATTTTGTCATGCTTAGATGTAAACAGTGATGCTGTGTGTCAGATCTGACACGGCTAGAAAATTCTCAGGCTATATTCGGGTTAGCACCAAGATTTCAGGAACGGTGGAAGTAGAGGTTGACCGATATTGAATTTTACCGATACCGATAGCTAGGTTGGTCCGTACTTGCCGATAACCGATAAATTAACCGATAGT
>JBBPCW010000027.1:7326680-7341821 GCA_037974425.1 Phenacogrammus interruptus | reverse complement strand
TGTGTGTGTGTGTGTGTGTGTGTGTGTGTGTGTGTGTGTGTGTGTGTGTGTGTGTGTGTGTGTGTGTGTGCTGAAGCATGTGTGTTTCCTGCAAACAATAACAAACACGCTTAATGAACTGTCATTTCTCTAAACCGGGGCGACGGGACGAAAACATGCCGAACCCACGGGCACGTGCGCGCGCACGCGGGAGCGGCGGATGAGAAACAAACAGACCGTGCGGCTTTAATATTAACAGCTCATGTGAGTCAACAATCGCGATTTAAGCGCTTGTTTACAGTCCAGACTTACTATTTCCGCAGCGCAACACTTGTTTCTCGCCACGTGCCGATGCCAAAAAAAGAGCACAACACGCCAGTGATCCTGGTCAGCCTCCTCTCACGCAGCCCTATTTGGGACTCATGCTGGGCTTGGATTGAGGAGACATTTTGGAGACACTTTGAGCCTGAATGAGCACTGATTGTGGAAGTGTGTGTAATGTTTACCTGCTTAAAATAGGCCATTGTAATCTATTTATAGGGGCACAATCACAAAAAGACTAAAAGTTTCCTTAAATAAAGATCACACCCTGAATCAAACGTCTGGGCCACACCAGTGGTCAGAAATAAAAGCGTCTATACAAATAGATACTTAAACATTCTGAAGAGGCATGAGGCAATTCAACTGGTCATTCAAAGCCAGTCTATTTTCATGCACATGTTAGCTTACTGCTCCATACCTGCCACAACCCAGGCAAGAGGCGTCCTCAGGTTATAGGTGATTATGGTCAAATATCATTTCAGCTCGTGGCCTGGTGGCTAGGGAGGTTGTGGAATCGACCCCAGGACTGCCAGTGGCACCATCACTTGGTGAATGGGTTAAATGCAGAAAAAGAATTTCACACTGTGAATTGTATTGGTTCTTCTTTGGTATTTGGCAGCACACAAAAAACTCATGGCACACTTTCTTTTGGGAGTACATCTATAAATTGAGGGTTTGTTTAAATTCCATTTTTTTTATTTAGATGTACTTATCTATGGAAAACAAACAAAAAATCAGATTTCACATCTTTGCTACCACATTTATAGTTTATAGTGTATAATATTTTTGTTCTTTTCGATGTCAAACACCGTCACAAACCACAAAAACAAGTCTATTCCAGGTGATGTAAAGCTATAAGATGAAAGTAATTACTGTGAGCTTACTTGTTAGCTTTTAGCTCCAGTCCAATGTTGCAGACTCCAGCCCAATATTGCAGGAGAAACCACTATTTAAGCACAGATTCGGTAGAACCCAGTGCAAGATTTGTGGCTTGATTGTGTCAAATTTCAGACCAAAGAAGGGTTCACCTGAAACCACCTTGGAATGGCAGGCCATATACTGCTGTTAGGTTTTCATTGGAATGAAATTGGCCTAGAGACCCACCAAACCAGTCTGACTATCAAAACTCCCACCAATTAACACTGCTCTTTTACCCAACACCTTGCAGATAAGAGTAAATGCATTACCTAAAGGTATTGTGTGCAGATTTTTCACATCCTTAGTCCCCTTTAAGCCAGTACGGAAAACTGACTGATGTGAAAAGCATAAGGTCAGATAATGGCTGTGATTCAAAGAAGCAAAACCTCTGAAAATGGCAACATTTAACCTTCTTTAGATTAGAAATCTAATTAGATACCTTCGAAATGGTTTACAGGGGAGAACCATCCATCACTTTAACTCTTTATAATAATGTCTTTGTTGTTTCTAGTGTATGTAGAGGTCAAGTTAAGAAATGTAAAGGTTAGTACAAAAAATGCCTTTGAAAAGACAAATAATGAATAGATCATGTTGCAGGATCAGTTTGGTTACAATGGGTGAGATGGTAAATAAAGGGGAGATAGACAGATGTATTTTTGATGGATCTAACTGATGAGGTATGTTATTAAGAAACTGAATCTTTGATTCATGAATGTATCTACACTGATCAGCTACAACAATAAAACCACTGACAGCTTGAGAGAATAACATTGGTGATCTTTTTACAGTGGCACGTGTCAAGGAATGGGATACATTAGACAGCTAATGAACAGTCAGTTCTTGACGCTGATATGTTGGCAGACACCTTGGCTTCATTGGCAAATGTAAAAATTTGAGCAACTTTCACAAGGGCCAGATTGTGACAGCTAGATGACAACCAAATGTGATCTAAGGAAGGAAAAACAGTGAACCAGCGACATGGCTCACTGATGCATGTGGGGATCAATGGAGAGCCTGTCTGGCCCTAATCCACAGAAGAGCTCCTGTAGCACAAACTGCTGAAATAATAATGCTGGCTATGATAGAAAGGTATCAGATCGCACAGTGTAACACGGCTTTCTGTGTATGGGGCTGCCTAGCCACAGACAGTTCAGAGTGCCCATGCTACTCCTGTCCACTGCTGATAGTACCTTTATTGGGCATGCAAGCATCGATCAGAGCTGGATCATGGAGCAGTGGACAAAGTTTGGTCTGATTTGAAGAATCATGTTTTCTTATCCATCATGAGGATCGCAGAGTGTGCATATTCTGCTTACCTGGGGAAGAGGATGCGCTATAGGAAGAGGGTTGGTCAGTGGGGGCAGTGTGATGCTTCGAGCAACGTTCTTCTGGGAAACCTTGGGGTAAAGCTTTCATGTGGATGTCACAGACAACCTATCTAAACATTGTTGCTAACCCTAACCCTCTGTTAGTGGGATTATACATGATTTAGGACAAGGAGTTCATGTCCAAATTCCCCAGATCTGAAGTCAATTGAGCATTTGTGGGATGTGCTGGACAAACTAGTCTGATTCATGGTGGCCCCACCAGTAATTACAATACTACTGTAACCATAACACATTTTAAGTTTCTGCAACCAAAAGGCAGCAACTGCAACTTTTATTCACCTTGTGACTTAACGGTTAAGGAATTGCCTCTGTGATCACAATTTTCTGGGTCTGAATCCAAGGACTGCTAGTGGCACCACAGAGGTACCCCTGAGCAAGTAACCGTCCAAGCATACTGTTCCTGGGACTCTGCTTCACTTGGTGAATGGGTTAAATGCAGAGAAAGAATTTCACATTGTTCTCACTGTGTCCTGTACTGTGGTGTATTTATGCGGTGCCACTTTATGTTAAGTATTTCCTAAAGAGTGGACTACAAATCCCAGATGCTGGATGTCTCTGCCGCGTGGGGATTTTTGAACCAGCCCTGCACTGCAATGTGTCCGCGAGAAAGTGTGTCACTGGGCCACGAGGCCCTCCCCGGGGTCACATGGACACATTTCGAGCCTCGTGCGGCGCCTCGCGCGCATGTGTGTTGGTCACTGTACCGGGACAGAGAGGCGCAGCAAAAGAGGGCCGAGCTCATCGCGCCTCCACACACGCACACAGACAGAGCGAGCGAGAGCACCGGCTCACCAGGAGTACTCTCACTCTCTCACACACCTATACACACAGACTCATACACACACACACACAGGTCTAAAACCTCCACATTTAACACGCGCACTGCAGCCCCGTGCTGCCTCCCTGCAAGGCGCTCAATAGGATCGTTGTAGAATTAAAAACTACTGACGGAGAGTCCTGCAAAGTTCTACTTGGTTTTAGGGACCACTTATAGCTCTCATTCTTCACATCTGCATGACGCTACTGGAGGAAAAAATGACGACCACGATGGATACTAACAACAATACAGGTAAGAAGTGTTGATGTGCCTTTTCTTTTTCTGTTTTGTTGCACCCTCTTCTGCTTAGTGAGTCAGTTGTTCAATTATTACTTTCGTTTTTGCTTCCTTGTTTTCCAGAGAGATTGTGTCTGTAGGATCTGTACTACAAGCTCTTTGTTTTCTTTCTTTTTTGCATCGTTTGCTCAGTGTTACCAGAGAAATTGACTGTCTTTGTGATCTGTACTGTTCAGTTAGACTGAGTTCAGTGGGATGTTAGATCTATGTTTCTAATAGTAACGCAGACATATAACATGATCACGAATGGGCTCTGATGTTTAAGCTTTAATGAGCAGACAGGAGGTGAAGGTTTAAATTGAATGTCCCAGGCTCATGGACTTGGGTGTGCTGATGGGAGATATAAGTTTATCTTATGGGTGAAAACATGCTAGATCGTGTCTTAATAAAGAAAAAAATGCAAATAGAGTAAAAATCGCGTTTGGTGTGAGGACGTGACGGGTTAAAGCGCGGTGTTGGGGGAACTAGGTCATGCTGTTGGAGAGAGTCAGGTGGACAAACATCCCTGTGATGCAGACGCATGTTCCTCTCCTGGTGCACATGGACTGCCGGAGCCAGCCATGTGCTCTTTGTTTTCATTCCGCGCGCGCGTTACATAACGCCCACTAGTCTCGAGCGTGTGACGCAGCGGCTCGAGGCCATGTGCGCGCTCTGATTGGTCGGAAGCGGAGAAACTAGTGGGACGCGGGGCAGGACCTCACGTTAACCCACGTTCTCTTTAAAAACTAGGACATGAAATCAATCCAAGGCGACGTAACAGTTTTTTGGGGGTTGCTTGCTTGTTTCTGACACACAACAGCGTAGCCCAGATCTCAGCAAATGTATTAGTTATTCGTTTAATGCGTATATGTTATCAGTGTCCTGTTTACAGTGTGTTAGGCTTGCTTTGCTGGTCTATAATGAAAGATGAGTTTGAGAGAATTAACCACTTTTAACCACCCGACACGTTTTTTATAATGTACAAAAATGCAAGTACAAGCATTGCAACGCAAAACTAGAATACAATCGTAATATTAAACACTCCCCCAATCGGACACGCTTTTCATAGACGTACAGAAATCACATCGTGTTTTTTTTGTTTTGTTTTTTTTTTCAAACCAAAAAAGCATCCCTACAATGAAATCATAATATTAACCACCCCCACCCGACACAGTTTTTCATAGAAGATCTGCAAAAAAACCAATGCAAACCAAAAAAGAATAAACTGCTAACACGAAGAACCCCAGTCCTTTCATGTGTAGAATAAAAGTGTCAGGATTAGAAATTAACTTAACTTGTTGCTATGGGCCATTCATAAAACAGTGTTAAGTGAATGACACATTTCGTAATATCCCACAGCAAAAATAAATCCAGAGTCATGTAAGAGATGTGTGTTTGGCCTATAAGGAAATGAAAAGGCAGGAAAAAAAGAAAAAAATTTTGAGAAACGTGTAGCTGGTCTGAATGTCCTGAAGGCGTGGTCCAACGCAGCCAGTCTCGTTGAGGAGCCGTATGTCTGTGGCGCACGTGGAATGGGGGCGTGCGCGGCTGATGCGCTCGAGGCTGAGCACACGGGGACTCGGTGTGGACGCACGAGTCTCCAACAGTCTTTCTGACAAAGAAGGACTAATGTTAATCCATAGTACGGCATATGCGCATCTTTAATAATGTACTCTATATAATAATAAATGATGCAATAATGCAGCCTGTGCGGACGCATAACGTGATTAAGGCTGTCTTAATGTTACCAATGAAAATTACAAATCGACAAATATAGAGTGTGTGGTTCTTAAACTGGGGGTTAATATGATAAAGTTGCAATTCAAATTCAGAAAGGGTCTCAGATGAAAAAAAAGCTTAAAGGGAAGGACTTCGAGGAAAAAGGGGGTGGTTTTTGAAAGAACTGGTAGGGGGCACAAGCCCCTGCACGTGTTTGTGTTGTGGTTCCACCTGACACAGTGACCCTTTGACTTTTTGTGCTAGTGCACAGCGGTTATATAATGTTCAGAGCTGTCTGCCTCTGGATTGGAATGTCCCCAGGAACAGCACTGGACAGACATAAAGGCCACATTCGTTTATGGGTTGATTATGGATAAAGGGGGAGAGAGAGTGAGTGTGGAAATGTTGAGAAAAAGTGTTGAAAGTGAGAGACAACAACAAAAAACAAGGCCTTTTAGAAAAGAATATGAAAGGGTGTTTTATTAAACTGGCCCACCCGTATCCTATTATAAGCTTCCATTCAGAAGTGCCACCACAGTTTGCCTTAGAGTAAGCTGAGCTACCATCACAGTAGAGAGTAAACACTGTATGACAACACACGTGCCCGCACGTGCGCCGAGACACTAAACAGAGATCTGGCTCTGAATCATAGGTAGGAATGAGCCAACCACATTGGCAGACATGAGGAAGATAAGACAGGTGTTGCCTGTACACGTGGCTTGACACTGCCAGCAGCAATCATGAACATAAAAAAAAATCCCTGTGCTTAAAAGCACACAGTCAGATGGCCTTGTGTGGTGAACAGCATTTCCTAGAAAGTGGCTGTGTTTTCCAGAAACCCAGACCCCTCCCACCTTCCTGCTGCCACACCTCCATCTGTGTTGCTAAATCTTTACAAGCAGCAGTTTTTAAAAAAAAATCCTTAGAATGTGACCCGTCAAGATAAAATTCATGGATGTTCTTTTAAGTCTCAGTTTACAATGGAAACACAAGAGCTTAAATAATATAAAAATATTACCATGTCTCAAAAATGTGTTTCGTCCTGTCTTTTTCACTAGGTGGAGTAATCTCATACATAGGCTCCTGTGGAGGCTCCCCGAGCCGCACCAGCCCGGTATCGATGTACAGCGAGAACTCGAACAGCAGTTCGCAGTCCCTGATGCAGCCATGCTTTGGCTCATCTTTCCCACCTTCTCCTAACGGCTCCCACGATTCTTCACGTATGTACACCAGCAGCAGCAGCAGCAGCAGCTCTGGCTCTGGTGAAGATGGGAACTCATCATGCTCTGGAGGGTCCCCAAGGGGTCGCGATGAAGGCACTAATGCACGCAATTCGCCAAACAAATCAGTTGCTACTCTTACAAGTAAGTTACAGTGGCCTGCAGTTAAAAGTCACTTTAGGTGAAGGCTTGATTTTGAATGCTAACACTGTTTTCTTGGTATCTTTCAGAGCTGAATGGGATGGTGTTGCTCTGTAAAGTCTGCGGAGATGTGGCTTCAGGTTTTCACTATGGTGTCCATGCTTGTGAGGGCTGCAAGGTAGGAATTTTACTTGAATCATATCACATGAACAACACTACATGCAATGTAACAGCAAGTTCAGGAGGAAAAGAAATTGACAATTTGACCTAACAACTGTAAATCTCAAACAAATTCCAAACTATCTGAAATATGAAATACACAGATAAGTGTTTTTTATTGCAAGAGCAGAAATACTTAGCTTTTCTTTACTATTGGCAGGGGTTCTTTCGTCGGAGCATCCAGCAAAACATTCAGTACAAAAAGTGCCTGAAGAATGAGACGTGTACTATTATGAGGATCAACCGCAACCGCTGTCAGCAGTGCCGCTTCAAGAAGTGTTTGTCTGTCGGCATGTCTCGCGATGGTGAGTTGCACACAATGTATTAAGTTGAATGACTTTTTCACAAAAATAAGTTCCAGGAAGATGACAGCTCTTTCTTCTTTATAGCTGTCCGCTTTGGCCGCATCCCAAAACGCGAAAAGCAGCGCATGCTGGCTGAGATGCAGAGTGCCATGAATAATATGGTGAACAATCAGCTGCAAAGTGAATTCCAGCTGGCTAGTCTCAAATCCACCACTCCATCCTCTTCTTCGTCTTCTTCCTCGTCGCCCTGCCCAGGTCTGACAGTGGCTCCTCAGCCCCAGCCTCCTGCTGTGCCTATAGCTCCCTCCCCATCCCCACCTGCCCCTGCCTCTCCTCTAACTCAGCAGGCACAAAGCCCCCCTCTGATTGCCACATCCCCACCGATGTGCCACAGCCCTGGTGTGGACACCACCATTACAGCTATCACCCGAGCCCACCGTGAGACCTTTGTCTACGCTCACGATAAGCTGAGTCCAGCACTACGGCCCCACTCGAATGTTGATCTAGATGACCAAATTGGAAATCGCTGTCCTGCCGGCTACCATGTCAACGGCCACAATACAATGTGCCATAATAATAACATAACCCTGCAGCGCAACGTCTTTGAAATGGCACCCGATAATGGACATCACCTTCAGTCCTCTTCAGTCTCCAGTCAGCAGCATCAGGGGATACCACACCAGAACAATGGGCGACGCCTTCACAACAACAATTCCTATGCGGCTTATCATGGTCATGAGACCAGCAACAATGCCCAGTCACAAAACTGCCCATGGAAAAACCGCAAGGAGATTCTTCTGGTGAGTCCAAAGTTAGCATTTTACCTATGACAATAAAAGACCATGTCATTCTGGTAGAATTCTAGTAGGTCCCATACCTGGTAATTCTTAGTTTTGTGGCTTCATTAAGTTTGTGATATGCCTTACACTGTAAACAGCACCATGGTTTAAATGCTCTGTCAATAGCTTACAAACCTTTCCTGAACTTGACTTACTTTTCCATTTCTAGGCTTGTCCAATGAACATGCATCCTCAAGCAGATCCTAACAAGACCCCCCAGGAGATTTGGGAAGACTTCTCACTAAGCTTCACACCAGCTGTGCGTGAGGTGGTGGAGTTTGCTAAACACATCCCAGGTTTCAGCTCACTATCCCAGAATGACCAGGTCACCTTGCTGAAAGCTGGAACATTTGAGGTACGTCTGTCAACTGTTAACTATCTGCCAGTCTAAATAAAATGTAACAAATAAACCTCTTTGAAACCGTAAGCTATTCATGAAATAAATTCAGATACAAAATAGCACACTCAAAATTCTTGATGTTGTTATGGTTGGCTGCTTTCTCGAGCGATTCCAGGAGCACTTTTCAGAATTGTTTATCTGCGAGCATGTGATAATCAGTTCAGGAAGTAAGCTAGTATTAGATCTTCATAGTAGCAGTAACGGAAGTTATGATTTCAGCAAAGACAAACTTGTCTTATCAGCTCTGAGCAAAGTGTAATAAATACTGACAAGGAAGTAGGAACAGCAAAATAAAACCCTCATAACACACTCCTACAGTACGTTTTACAAATTGTTTTCTCTCTCTGTTGCTTATTACAGGTGCTGATGGTGCGTTTCGCCTCCTTATTTAATGTTAAGGAGAAAAGCGTAACATTCATCTCTGGCTCCACCTACAGCCTAGAAGCCCTGAAGAACATGGGGATGGGAGATTTGTTGGGAACCATGTTTGACTTCAGCGAGAAACTGAGTTCACTTGAGCTCTCTCCAGAGGAGCTGGGACTCTTTACTGCCGTGGTGCTGGTGTCTGCTGGTAAGCATCAATGAAGGGCGCCTCGTTTAGAAAAAAGTATTTAGTTTTATCAGTTGTCCAATAAATATCTTGCAGCTTCTTGTATATTTGTGTATGTTATACACTATTAGCACTGAATAAAAGTGACAGAAATAATGCCCTGCATTGGTTAGTCCTTTGAAAGTTCATTCCACCTCTTATTTTTTCTGCCTCTATCCAGATCGCTCTGGCATTGAGAACGTAAACTCAGTGGAGATGCTCCAGGAGAGCCTGATCCGAGCCCTTCGTGCTCTTGTCAGCAAGAGTGCTCCTGGGGACGCCTCTCGTTTCACCAAGCTACTGCTCAAACTGCCAGACCTCCGCACCCTCAACAACATGCACTCTGAGAAGCTCCTCTCCTTCCGCATTGATGCCTGAAAGGCTCTGGACTTGCCAGATTTTCCAGCCAGCTGACTCAAAGTAGTGGGTGGTGGTGAGCTTAATGGAAGACTTTGCACAATGAGCATTGGTGCTCCTTTCATGAGTACTCCACAAACAGCTGACTGGCACTGATGGTGCTAAGACTTTCATTAAGAACATTAGTTTCAAATCTGAAGGGACAACAGAGCACCAAATGCTATCTGGAGACTCAAATGACTGTAAGGTTTTTTGACATTTCAGTCATCAGCCTGAGACGGCTAATAACATTCAGCCAGCAAAACCAATGCCCAGAACAGGGCAGCAGAAGGAGTGGACTCAGTTTTAAACTGGGACATCCAGTACACTGGGGCAAGCCATTGGGAACAAGGGCAGAATGCCTCCTGCAGGAAACTACAGCCAGAAGGCTGGGAAAGGGGGAAAACAGTAGAGGCCAGATCCCAGGACAGTTATTCCTGTCAGGCTTATGTTCCTCCAAGAGACATACAATTAAGACAATGACTAGATTCTCCCCATCAATCATGCAAAACAACACAGATTACTTATCCCTGTGACTTGTACAAAATTGTAAATAAGCTATTAAATCTATACATACTTGAAATGTTTCAAAATGTATAATATATTCTATATATAAATATATATATTTTTTGTAAAGTTTAAACACTCAATGAGAAGTTATATGTGGGCACAAATGTATAAGATGTCAAGTGTATACATATTATAGAACAATATTCAGACATGTATTTCAGATGTGTTTTACATCATAAAGACTTTTTTCCTGAAACATGTGTAACTGTGTCCTTTTTTTTTTTAAAAATATTATGTTGTGATTCTCTCTACGTTGCTGGCAAATAAGCATTTGTACTGGAAGGCCGAAACCCAGTCAGTCATTTATCTTCCGCAAATGGCCTAAATTCTAAGGTCGCAGAGACTAAAAATACCTGGAATTCTGCACACAATTTGCACACATGCTCTTGCCAATGGATGGCAAATTATTCCTGACTCGGAGATTAACTCTGACCAAACAAAGCTGAACAACAGAAAAGAAAGAAATATGCAATTTTCCAGATATATGCTGAATAAAAAAGAACTCAGGATGAAAAGGGGAATTGAACATGGAGGGGGGAAAAAGCAGCTCCCATGTACATTCATTACAATATGTGAGACAACCAGCACTAATAAAGACCTGTGAGATTTTCAATATCTCTAACCTGATTTCTTGTGTTTACTCAAATAAATCACATACTCTCAGATTTAGTCCAGTGGAATGAATGAAACAATGAAAGGACTAAAATGACATATGACAGTTTCTTTACTCTTTATCCTTTATGATATTGAAATGAACTGCCTTCTCTGCTGTTGTTCAGTGTTGATGCCCTGATTCTGTCATCTTTTAACATAAGGGTTTCAGCAAAGCTTGCACCTCTTAAAATAGTACTAAGATGGGTACAGACAGTGAGTCTAAGCAGGGCACATCCAGTAAAGAGGCAACTGTTTTAAATGAAAGGCACACCCTGAACCTGAACCACTGTAGTTATTTGGTACATAATATTTGGTTTATAGGTGATCTATTAGATGTACAGTGTCTGCTGTAGCCACAGACAAAGGTGCGGAGTTGTAATTAAAGGCTCAATAAGAGCCTTTAATTACAAAAAAGCGTGCACTTGGCTGCCAATAAGGCAGAATTGTAGTGTAATAACAGACTTTTTTTAAGACAATGTCTTGGAAGTAAAAGTTCATTACAAAAAATTAATTACAAATGTGCTGTGGTAAATCTGTGTTGGGCCACCTAAAGCTTTAAAATGAGTTAATGAATATAATTCCTGAAAGTTACAGGTAACTAGCGCAGCTTTCAGCATGGCCGTAAAATTAGCTTTCTGTGTTGTTTTCATTGAGGTCCATGCTGCTGCATTTTGTATGCTGATTTTTGTATGCTGTAAAGGATGTTTTCTGAGGATGACTAGTAAAGTGAGCATTAAAATAATCTGTTCTGCTTTACTTCTGGATTGAAGAGGCCAAACAAATGGACAAAATGCAAAATTTCAAACTTTGGATTTAGTATACAAAGCAAAGGGGCCTCTAGATTTAGCTACAGAACATTTCGCAACACACACTGAGAAATTTCTGATATGTCTTGATTTCCAGACAGAACGGAAACGTGTAAGTGTGTATCATCAGAATAGATATGAACAATGAGCTCAGGTTTCCTGAGGACATTACCAAGTCTCAGTTTTACTCCTTACGCTCCTCACACGTTCACAACTGACAACATTCCTACAATCATCCCCCTTTCTCTTTTAGATGATGATCCTACACTGTAGCTAAAGCAAGGCCAATCCAATCCTTTAACAATTAGAAACGTATTATTCTTAATTTCAGCCAACTATTAAAACTATTCACACAATACTTCCTTTGTTAAGAACAAGTAGCAAATGTTTATCTTCTCAAATGGACCATTTCAACAGGAAATACTTAAAATAATAAAGAAACAGTGAGTTTACAGAGTTTATCTGTGCCTCTGTCGCCCCTGCTTTGCTCATTAGAGGCTCAGACCTGGATTCTGAAAAGCTGGTTTGTGAACATTGGCTGTAAAAAGCAATATATAAATAGCTGAACTGAATTGAAGTCTAAAGACATTTACAAACCACATGATAACCATAACAATTAAGAAATATCATCTAGAATAAAAAAAATAACTGTTAATATTAATAATGATATCAACATCAAATGCACTAAAACAGTGTGGGGAGAATTGTTTTTACGTTAAATAGGATCTTTTTTATGAATACCCAAAAAGTAAAAAAAAAAATGTCATTAAACTGGTCTGATCACGAATGCCTGCATAAAAGTAGGTAATGACTGAAAGGGCAGATCTTTTGTAAGAGCAGATAACCATCACCCACCTGGTCTTTTTTTTTAATTATTAATTTTCCTTTGAGACACAGAACTTGTGAGGAGGTTCTCCTCCTCACACATGGGCTGCAGAAGTGGGTCAATCTGCCCTCATAACCAACTTTTCACAAACTGTTCCCATTGGCCCAGGCAGGAGAAGGTCTCACATCTCTGCTGGCCAATGGGAGAGGAGCTCCAGTCAAATGGAGCAGAGAGGGTGTGAGTATGACGAAGAATTATGCTTGAGGTGCGGAGCAAAAATGAGTGACAATGGAAGGGGAAAAAAACTACTTTTCAGGAGCCTGGTCTACTGTTTCATAAGCACCCATTTAAAAAAAAAGAACAGGTGAATAGAAGGTAGAAAACGAGTAAAGGGACGAAGGGCAATATTCTTTTAAGCAATTCACAAACTGTTTTTAAAAAGAGCACATTGAGAGACTGCAACAGAACTGGCAGCCCAGTCCTGGAGTTATAAACACAACTGAGCTGTGAGCTTACCTAACCTCTGTTAAGTCACTCACTGACTTTTCCTGAGCAAAGTGCTCCCTCAGTGCTGTTTGTGGGTGCTGCCTCCTAGTGTTGTAAGCCATTGATGCAAAATGAGAAATGACAGTAAATCACTCATAATAGAATTATGATAAATATGTATTTTAAACAAAATATATTAATAAACCTATGCCATAAACAAGCTCTCCAGATGATTCTGTATGCAATAATGTCTTTGTCATTGTGTAAGTACTAATCCAACATGTATCGTTCAAACCAGGTCAGGTCAGACCACTGTGAACTAAGGCTTGTGCTAAAACAGAGGCTTCAAAACACACTGTCTGTTCTTGTTAACCTGATTCAATTGTATTTTATATTAGCAAGTTCCTCATGGGTTGGGTTAGGTGCATGGAGAAGGAAACACTGAGAACACGAGGCTTGGAATGGGATTTGGAACCCTTTAAGACTATTTAATAAAATTCTCTAGTTCCTGCTGCCCCCTAGTGGTATGAACCATAAATGTATGATGCATTAAACCCCAGGCAATCCTGTACCTCAAATATTTTTTTACTTCTGTTTTAGTGCTTATGATCAAAGGAAATTCCATTAATTGAAGAAAAAAAATAAAAACGCCAATCTCACTAAACTTTCATTTAAACAATTGATTCAATCTGAAAAGACCAGGCAAAATGTCACAGAATCAGAAACTTTATTGATCTTTGAGGAAATTGCTTAGGTTATGATAAAATTTATTTTAGAACAAGCGTGCTTGCATAACTTTTAAGTACACGCTACAACACTTTCTATTCAAATACAGTTACATAGCAATACAAAGACAAACAAACAAGAGAACACTTAAATGCACACAAAGATGAATTACTACTCAGATTTAAATACTGATACTTCAGAAGCATAGAATATTGTGTATTGGAAAAGGAATGCTGCGCCTACTTTTACTAGTTCAAGAGGTATGTAATCTTAGTAAAATATACATAAACTAACAATGGCTTGGAAATGTGGCCCGTCCTCAGAGGTCTGAATTGAAGGAGAGAAACTCAAGCCAGTTTGTTAAAACAGGATTCTCCACAGGAGGCTGCAATGAGAACAAATATACAATGCACAACCAACCATATACGCATACAAACACATGTACAAACGTCTGGTTTATGCAAACCCACATATATAAATCCCTTCGCAAATAAATATACACACATTCACTGGAACTTTCCATTTTAATTTGATGTATTACAGACACTGAATATAAATACAGACAACTGCAGTTAACAAAAAATATACTCAAGTCTTGTTGTGTTGCCAGGTGCCTTAACTTTTACAAGGATTTCTACTTTCCATTTAGATTTACTATAGAACTGTATCCTTATCAAACATTTAGCACTCAACATAGATGCTATGCTGGTACACTTCACATTGGTTCTTAAAAAGATTAATTTGTCCATTCCAAATTAATCCTAATTTAACTGACTCTAAAGACCCGCTTTCCAGCGTTGGATTTAGTGAAGTATTGGACTGCAATGAAGTATCAATGGTTCAGTTCCATTCATCCAATGTTTCTATAAGTCTAGGCTTTTAAAGTGAAGATTAGCTTCTTTCAGTTGAGGAAAGAAGCCAGGACTTTGAAAAAGCCATTCATGCCTTTGTCACCTCTAGAGTAGATTATTGTAATTCACTGTACTGCGGACTTGATCAATCCTTACTCCAACGCCTGCAAATAAATCAAAATGCAGCTGCTCGTCTTTTAACCGGAACAAAATGATCTGATCACATCATACCAGTTTTGGCCGAACTGCATTGGATTCCTGTTTTTTAAGAGCCTCCATGGATTGGCACCTTCATATCTGTCTGATCTCTTAATTCTTCACACTCCAAACAGATCATTGAGATCATCCAACCAACCGACTTTTGACTCTGTTTGACTGTATTTTGTCTTATTTTATCTGATTTATTTTTTTATTGTTTATATACAGTGGCTTGCAAAAATATTCGGCCTCCTTGAACTTTTCCATATTTTGTCACATTACAGCCACAAACATGAATCTATTTTTTTGGAATTCCACGTGAAAGACCAATACAAAGTGGTGTACACTTGAGAAGTGGAAAGAAAATCATACATGATTCCACACATTTTTTACAAATAAATAACTGAAAAGTGGGGTGTAATAATTATTCAGCCCCCTTTGGTCTGAGTGCAGTCAGTTGCCCATAGACATTGCCTGATGAGTGCTAATGACTAAAT
>JBBPCW010000027.1:7262109-7286428 GCA_037974425.1 Phenacogrammus interruptus | reverse complement strand
TACGCATGTTGGTTCGGCTGCTGCTCGGCTGTTTCCGAAAAGCTCCGTGTGAGAGAGAGAGAGAGAGAGAGAGAGAGATTTTCATTTCAACCCATCTACTTAAAGTCTGCAAGTAGTTCCCAACCTTCAAACCTGGCATCTCGACCTATGACCCCAGATGGGGGAACGTCCTGGTGGCTTGAAAGAGCCGCAGGCCAGGCCAGGGTAGAGGAGGAGTCGGGGTTACAGGCAAACAATTGAACTTTTAAAAGGGGCCACAGTTTATGCTGAGCTACAGCCCCCATGATATAAAGGGGAAACGGCCTTTGGGACATAAAACTGCCCACAAGTGCACTGCCCAACACTTTCCACCGGGAGACCCAGAACCGATCATGTGTTATTTACTATCCCGCCGCATGACTCCAGACCTTAACGATCGATGTGTAAAATGAAGCTACTGAGCATTTCTGTCTCAAAAGAGATGTGACATCAGGTCTAAACTTGCTGTCCTGAAGCAAATGGCTTTTGTTTGAGGGCATTTAAAAGTTAACTTTAGGTCCTACTCCATGGTGAAATGCCATCATAATGTTTCCATGCATCATTGCTGCTGCAATGTCCGCACATTAGTGCAGGTGAGTTACTGCACCTTAAAAGAAGTAACTCACGTGAAGTAAATGAACCAAATATACAGGTTTGTTTCAAATAAATATTCAGGGTCTGCTTGTGGTAGCAGACGAAGTCAACCTTATTCATCCTACACAGGTCTCTTTGCATGGTGAAAGGCAACAGTAAGGTTTCCATGAATTACTGCATTCCTGTCATTTTTTTTCTGCACTTGCCTTACCTTGGCACATGTGAGTGACCACACCTCAGAATGAATCAAATAAACCAAACATGCAGCTTAGTTTCAAATAAACTAGATAAATGTTAAATTCTGTCATTTGTAGGGTCTGTTTATGGCAACAGATCAAGTTAGGCAGATGAAAGTTAACTTTACTGTTGCATTTCAGCATGAATTCTAGGGTAAGTAACGTTTCCATGACTTACTGCTGCAGTTCCCTCACCTTAGCACAGGTGAGTGTCCGCACCTTAGAAGTAATTGGAGTAAATTAACCAAACTGTTCGTTTCATATAAAGATGCTGAATTTTAACTGAGATTCCGTCATTTGTAGGGTCTGTTTGTGACAACAGATCATTCGACCACTCTCTGTGGCGGTGAGTGAATGAGGCGATGAGGGACCCGTGTGTGTGTTCGACAAGAGGAGAAGCTGCTGGCATGTTTTGACTCTTCGTCTCGTCAGCCCGGTTTCGGAGTGCTGGTGCTGTTGGAGGCACAGGCCGTCCGGACGCACCGACTGTGGAGCACATTTACTGGGGGAAGCAGGGGACTTGGCCTCGGTGTGTGTCAAAGTTCACTTTCCGCTCCGCCGCCAGGGGCTCCTGCGAGAAGATGGAAGCTGCGATAGCCTCCATTTTGTGAGGGATCTGCTGACTTCTCCCACACGAGTACACGGGCCTTCAAAATGGGGTTCGACGCACTTTGAGCTCCACTAAACGGTCAGAAGTTCATATTCCGCGTCAAAACCAGGATACAGACGAAGCACGAACCAGACAAGACGCTACTCTCCACAGAGCACAGGGGGCCTGCTTTTGAATCCGAGCCCTTGTACAATTAAATTAAGGTAGTTAACCCCAAATCAACTAGCATGTAATAAATCTTAATAATAATATTAATAAAAAAAACAACAATTTCATCGGCTCCCGTTGCGCCATTTCGAGAGCAAGAGTGGCGACAGAACCAAAATGCCCCTTTTTTGCTCCTGCACGAGTGCCGCTCACTCTCTACGGCACAACCCCCCTATAAATGCAGCAAATAACCAAAAAAATGCAAATTTAGATGTGTAAGTTAAAGAAAGGGTAATGTATAATGCACAGTTTGAACTTCATTTTTTTTTCTTTTTCTTTTTTTAAAACAATTGTGACTCTTGCGTTATTTCCACAAACACCCGCTTCATTCACACTTAATGGCTGGCGGGAGATCAAATTATTATTCAATTCATAATAATTCATAAGGCCCTCAGTTAGAAGCACACATTAATGTTCAATGTTATTTTGCACTTCGTTTACTTTTTTTCGTCACTCTTTTGCGAGATTTCCACATAAAAACGGCTCCGTGAAATAGCTGGCGGACAATCAAATTATTATTAAATTCGTTAAGGTCCTGAATTAGGAACATAATGAATTAATGTTCATTATATTAATGTTTATTAGCATTATATTATTTAATTTATTATATAGCACGCTAGGCTTTAAAATGTATATACGGGTGAAATAAACCCAAATACTCTTTATGCACGTAGGTTATTGTTATTTATCATATTTACAGCGAAAAGTCTATTCTTACAAGGCCAAACGAATTTGTTGGCAACATAAAAGTTCATTTTATTTAGGAGTAATAGTGAAATGTCACACGTTGACTACCAAACACAGTTAAATAATCCGCACCTTTGTGTGTGCACGCTGTAACAGAGGCTTGTTGTGTCCTATGAGGGGCTTTCACACACAAACACCCATAGCCATGTACGTATGTATGTACCCACTGAACGTTCAAGCTCAGTGTTCTCCACATACATACATACATATAGAGCCGGATTTTCTGGTCCAGTGAAAATTATTTCAGTCCAGGGGGAAAGTCTCAACCATGTGAGCACGCAGAGGCAGCCATCTTCTTCTTCTTCTGCCAACGCCCAATTACTACAATGAATCATGGTCACATGGGGTAGCTGGAATGTACTATATAGGCACATGCAACATGAAGACTCCAGTCCTGCAGCCATGTCAGCTTCTGCTACCAACACGCTCAGTCATGTGTGCTTGGGCTTTTTCACTGCTTGTTTATGCCGCTTTATCATGATGCACTTTCATAACATTCTAGGGACATCTTTCTTGTCTTTTGTGCTCTTGGTTGTTTTTAATTATCAGATTTGAATGTAATTATCTTGGTACTGATATCAAAAGAAGCTGTCCGTGCTCTTTGAAATTTGCCTGATCTTTTTTTTTTTTTAGATATATAGATTTATATAAAGAGAGAGTGTGTGTAAAAAAGCACATCGTGTCTCTTTTGACTCACTCGCTCGTGCGCGAGCGCGCAGCTCCGGTGGCCGGAGTCTCGAGCAGACCTGCCTTCATTCATAAAGTCGCGAGTACTACAGCAGCGTGAAAGAGGCGGCGCGCGCGTCCCGGCGCCGCCCACCCGGGGGAAGCGGAGGGGCTTCCATACAAAAAACAGTAGAGGTGCGCGCCTCCACAGCACAGCACTGCAGCACGGAGCACTGCACACACACACACACACACACACACACAAATATATATGCATATGCAGACACATATGCATAGGCACACTCATACCGCATGCATACACAAGCATATGCACGATTACGGCAAAGCAGGATTTACTCAAGTGCTAGGCTCTGAAAGGCAGGCTCGTTTATTTGTTTTTTTAGAGTATTTAAATGATCGCGTCTCAGCTTTTCCACACCTCGCTTGATACGAGCTAAACTTGTTATCTTGATCTGAAGTATTATCACTTATTAAAGAGCGCCAAGAGCTGCGTGTGGCTACTAGAAGAGGGTCCGGCGCTCCAGCCTCCCCCTACAAAAGCGCAGTGAGAGATCCCATAAAGAAAAAAACCCAGAGGGCACCTGAGCGAGTGGCTTCAAGGAGGATCCGACTGCGTTACAGCGAACTCCCCCCCCAACCCCCCCCACAGTGGTCAAATAAAATAAAAAAAATCACAAGTTCACCTCAAATCACTACACACCACACACAAGACGTGTGCATTTTTAGAAACGTTGTTTAGAAACATTACGTTTGCACGGAAGATGAGTGGAAGGGGGTGGAAGGGTGGCGATTAATCAACTACAAGACGAAAAGAATTCATAATATCAAACTGAGAAACGCAGATCACAACCCTCAGATCTAGATTCGTCCGTCAAGTAGTTCATAGTAACTAAGAAAGCCAGAACTTTTCTTTAAAATAACTAACAGAAAAGGTGCACAGTGTGCAAAGAACTCAACCATAACACCAAACTGAACAAAGCAGATCACACACACGGAAACACTCTGATCTGGATTCAAGTAGTTCATATAAATTGAGAAAACCAAGATTTCTCTTTTAAATTGTATCATAACAGAAAAGATTTTGTAACCTAGACTCTTTCTTAAACCAAAAGGTTCTTAATGAAATCAATTAAACATGACACAATTTAATTGCTTATTCCAAAACAAAACTTTGAACTAAGCTTCATTTGGAAAATGAGTAATTGTGGAATTAGCTGTTTTGGTTTTTTTTAAAAGAACATTTACATAAGAGCAGAACACAAAATCTAATCTGGAAATCCACAAGAAAGACTGCAACCAATCTTTGTTTTCTTAATTATTTTAATTTTTCCATATCTTTTTATTCCTTAAGAAAAGGGAAATCACTTTTGCTACTAAATATTGTAAACTGGAGGAAATACAATCAGTCAAGTGGACGAGATTACAATCAGTCTAGTGGACGAGATTACAATCAGTCTAGTGGACGAGATTACAGCTCAGACTAGGTCAAAGCTTGATTCCAACTAATACATTTTATGGTTAAACTGATTTATTTAAATAAATATACTGTTCAGCAACTCAATGCAAGACCTTTAAAACTTAAACACTAACACTTGCTAACTGTTCAACTGTTTCATGACACAAACTACAGTAAAGACCTGAAAAGGTTATTATTATTTTTTTTTTTTTACCATTTTCATTGCATTTGAAGCTATGACCAGCACATACAGTAAAAAAATAATAATAAAAAAAATCACAGCATTTCCATAGAGTTCAGAATACCTGAAATCTCAAGCAGGCAAACCTCACTAATCCCTCAAGTCTTTTCTTTTACGTGATCTCAAGGCAAGCAAAACACAGCCACAATTTCTTCCTTGACAAAAACACAAGGGGGGTTTCTTCCTCCCAGTGTGTGACGCAAGTCGGGGACTTTCTTTTGAATCAGTGAACCCCACAGACCTATAGAAAGGCCAGAGAGTGGGGGTCTTCAGCACTATGTGCAGCTGACTGCTGGGGATACCCCCCTCACCCACAGTCAACTTCTCACTCTTACTCTCAATAGCTCAACTTCTAGCACGTTCCTTTTGAAGCTCAGTCTTTAGCACTATCTGATGGTGCATCCGTTTTGGATGTTTTTGGAAGGCTTTCGTTTTTTCTCACAGGGCGACTCTGAAGGTAAAGATCTTGGTGTAAAAAAAAAAACAAAACAGCCAGATCATAAGGGGAACACCTCTGACAAAACTAAAAAAATAAATAAATATATCGTCCCAGATTTACCAACAAGTTATTTGATTTTTTCCAATCTTTGTTGCTTATCTCTATAAGATAAAAAAACATGAATAGAAGAAGTTCTAAAAAGTGAATCACGCTCTTTAGATCTTGTTTTGCTGCAAATAGCAATCAATATAAAACGCCTGCCCACGTCTGAAACATTTGATTTTCGGCCACATCACCATGTCCCAGCAGGTGAGGGAAAATACTATTAACAAACATCACCATCATCACATAAACACAGAGCTAGCACACAGACCCTCCCTAATACTGTGTCTTTCTCACGAATACATCACGCTATGGGAGAAAAAAACATTCTGATCGTTGATTTACTTTCATCTTGTGCAGGGTGAAGTCATAAAGGACACACTCAATTCATTTTTTTGACCCAAACACAAACCAGCATGTGAGGGAAAAATACTGTTAACCAAGACTACTAATTAATTTGTTGAAAACTAACATCTCTATTTCCACAAGGGAAGGGTAATTGTCACTTGAACATACATGTTTTATTATTTCTTCATATAATCACAAATATACAATGAAAATCTTCTGCATCCAACAAAAACCAAGAGAATGTCCCAAAAAGTACATGAACATTTATTTCTCTGGTTAAAGAAGTCAAAAGGTGGTCTTTTCTAAAGCAACGAACAAATAATGTTTGAACAAATAATGTCGGACGAGCCGCCTTAAACCAGCATTTTGAGGAGAATAATTGCAGAATAGGGGCTTTAACCCCGTAGCCGATCAGGCCTCATGTTCTCGGCCCGCCGCATGCCTATGTTAGAGGAAGTTATGAGTCCATATAGGTTTGGAAAAGGAGGAGGGAGTGTTTCAGCAGGGGTGGAGGTTTGTCGACCCCTCCCCCCTTTCTGTGCCTTTAGCATGAGCGAGTGTGTGTCGAGAAGGAGGACATAGCATGATCACACCAGCACATGCCTGTTTGGAAACCATGTGACCTAGAGGCTCCATTTTAACTGATTGGGGCTGAGCACGAGGGAGCTGCATGGGTATAAGGGGAAGGCGAAAGAAGGAGAAGAACAACAGAAGGAAGAGAAGTATCTTCACTACTTTCTGTTGCTTTTATATGGTCCTACAAGAGGACCACGGCCCATATATGCAGTTTATACAGGAGCACAGGCATGTATTTTACATAGGTAACCCCACAATGCACAACAGAACAAGAATGATGTATTTAAACATTATAGAAATCATCTACATGAAAAGATAGCTCTCAAAGCTTAATTTAATTAAAACTGGAGCTTAATTTTATAAAAAACCACAGTAGATCCTGTGGTTTGTTAATTACTCATCCGCAGATAACACATTCACTAAGGCTTATATTGATATTAGTGGTTCAACAAACTGTACAAACACCCCCCCAAAATTCTCGTCATAAAGGGCACTGAGAAAGCTCTTTAAAGAGGCATTCAATGCAATGTTATGATTTAACTTAGAATTACTACGAATATATAGCAGACGATTTTAGCCTTGGTTAAGATGGCAAATACATGAATAAATCAAAATTAAGCAAAGAATGTCTAGAATCTAACAAACAAGTACTGATTGCAAAGAATTTTCTTTAAAAAAGTCCTTTTTATTGAAAGCTAAAGTTCCTCTCAAGCAAAAAACTTTCTTTTTAGAACAGCAAACTGATGCACAACACCCTGTAAAGCTGTACCATTTTTTGGTGTACATAATACTTAGTATCTAAAACAAAAAAAGACCCAAACATTTATACCAGATAAAACCCTTCAATTGAAAGGAAATATAGTAAACATTTAGTAAAAACATTGAATGAAAAATTTGCATTTGCAGGAATCATCTTAAATTACACCTCCTTGTAGGATCTTTTTAAAAAGATTTTTTCCTATCTTAAGAAGACAGTAAGCAAGTAATATTTAAGCTATGGACTGGGCATGGTTATGTAATGTTTGTCATGTTATACCTGCCACTAGCTGTTTTTAGGATTTGTTAAGGTTTTCACCAAGAAAAGAGAACAAATAAAAAAAACCGACAAAATTCCTCCCAATTCCAAAATCCAACCCTAGGAGTTCATTTAATAATGTCCTACAGTGGGGCCTTAAATCATACAGGTCATGTGGGTGTATTATGACTTGACTTGATAATCTTTACCACCTTTACACTCAGGGTGTGGTGATACGCACAGATTGTGAAGATGTGATTTTCAAGATTGTGTGTTCATGTCTTAATTTTATATAACTACTTAAATACACCACACAGACTGGTTTGGTGCAGAAAAATGTTAACCGTTTCATAAAAAATCCACTACAAAACAACAAATTTATATCCATGAAAGTGAGCTATCAAATAAGAGGTACTCAGATGCTAGATTTAATCATGGAGTGCTCGTAAATGTGGGGTGCATCAGTGATCTAAATTACATAAAATTTAAAAAAGGAAATATTTTGGTAATGTTTTGAAATTATTGCATAATTACAAAAACCTTTATTTTACCCCTTCCAAAAAAAATGAGTTCTAAAAGCACCTCTTTCGCCATCCCTGCAAATTTATCTATTACTACAAGAACCTATAGAAGCCAGGTTCAGAAGACAATATATATTCCATCCGGCACAACGCCGACCCAAAACCAGAACAAACTTTAGTTCTGAGTGTAAATTACACATCAGAATTACACAACTTTACTGATCCACAAGGAAATTGCTTATTACTGCAAAGGCACACAAAAGCAGAGACAAGATCATAATATATAAAGCCTAAATACATCCAATAAAAAAAAAAAATGTCGAAAAACCTCATCATGAAATATGCTATGTTATACACACAAATGCTTACAGTTAACTGAATTACTAACGACACAAATAGTAGTTAGGAGCACGTTACTGCACGTAGTAGAGATAAACAGTGTATGGTTAGACTGGTTAGACTATTGTACATAAGGTGAGATTTGTCTGGGTGTTCTACCTTGCATTAGCAAACTTTGTCACTTTTGTTGCACCTGTCGATTCTAAGCTACATTCTTTATTGGAGAAAGTTCTTTTCTTAAGCAAAACACTTAAATGCCAATTGCTTCTAACAGATGAAACTGCATTCATTACATTACACAGTCATTCATACAGTTCACAGTATAATAAGACGCGAAGATTTTGTCAAAACAAAATAAACATGACTGAGGCGACGCTCTTTTTATAATGTACAGGCTTCTTAATTGGTTTAAATGATCTGGGTAACAGAGAAAGTCGTACCCCAGTTCCACATTCTAGCACATTCTGATTTTAAAACACCATCGCAGCTGACAGCAGGCCACACCCAGTGCATGTGGTAGAATCATTCATGTTAAAATTAGGTAGGTGTTCACAGCAAATGGCTAACAATCGCTTAATGATATTCACTGACATTACTAATTGCAGTTAATTGTTGCTGAAGAGTTTGAAAGCCCCACTCCAAAGACCAAGGTGTTCAATAAAAGACTCCAACTTGGAAAACAGTTTGATTCTTCTACATGTATTTGGGTGGGTATTTCCATTCCCTGAACTTTAAACATTCTGAGCTTTAGAAAGTTCTTAAATTAAACCTGTTCGGAAGATTTTCATCCCTCAATTATGCTGCTATTTTGTGCAATTGTGGTGTGAGCTGACAAAACGAAAGGACTGAGGCATGAATGACATTACAGTTGTAAAGCCACATGAATTCCTGTGTCAGAACATTCATATCGTACTCATCAACAGCAACTAAAACTGGTCACGGCTTTACTGAATATTGCTGATGCGAAGAATTTTTTTCTGATGCAGAGCAGCAAACCTCAAACGCATTACATATTACAGTGTTCTGTGAAACTTGTGTGTATGTACACGCACACATACACAAATATATATACACAAACATATGCAAAAATACATATACACACACAAATGGCAAAGAGTGTGTGTGTGTGTGTGTGTGTGTGTGTGTGTGTGTGTGTGTGTGTGTGTGTGTAAGGTCAGTGACTAACATACAGAGTGCTGTGCAGCCCTAGTTCAAACGGTTGGGCCTTCAAGAAAAATCAAGGTAAATCATGCAGGACAAACTGTGCCCCCAGAAAGTAGAAACATGAGAAAAATGACATACCAACAGTCACAATTCCAGCACTCATGTGCTGCAAAGACATCTGAGGGCCTTTCTTTGCATACATTCTCAAGCAAAAGCAACATTTTCTTATTGATTAAATGTGTGAACAGATTTTGGTCCTCGTTTTACGCAATGCATCTCAGACATAAATTGTGACACCAACTGAACAGTAATCAGGACAGTACGTATAATCGTAGGAATTCAACTGTGATTTTTTTTTTTGCCTGAAACTGCCTCCAGCTCTGATGCACAAAAGAAACAGCTGCCATTGGTGTATGACAGACAATAAATCTGAGTGCACCTTTTTGTGCAAAGTTACTTTAAAACAGAGTGCAGGTGAACGTATTTGGCTGCAGTCATTTAATGGTATCTAAAACCATTTGGCTGCAAGCATTCAACTCCTGCATTTAGTTTAGCGCAGATAACACTTTGGAGAGGTCACTGTATCCATTACGTCTGACGTAAGAATTGCTTTTGGTTTCTCAGTGAACATGTTAATATCAGCCAACTTTTTGTCCATCACTAATTTGAATGCATACTGTGCACAAAAAAAAAACTTTCAAACGTACTACAAGCATTACAGCATGCTGTCATGTTTATTAATAATTAAATAATTAAAAACACATTAACTATAACAGGGGATTTAACTATTAAACAACAAATTGCATAATTTTTTTTTTTAAGAAAGTGGATGACCAGAGAGCGTGATGCTATCCACATATCTAACTAATCCAGAAACCGTGTTTGGGGGAAGTTCCATTTCTTTTTAAATTACAGTAATCCCCCAGAACCAAACTCTCCACAATACGCAGAAATCTCCACAACAACACAGAAACTGCAAGTATTCCCCCATTTTTTTTTCTTTTTTTGTGACAAAAATTTTTTCTGGATGTTTTCACACGAGGGGAGCCTTTCACCTCGCCACGGTGTCCCAATGCTTTTGTTCTGCAACGCTCTGAGTTGCATCTCTCAGTGGGGAAAGCACTCAGACACTTCAAACTCCACAGATCGGTAGATCTCCAGGAGACCTTTCCATTTGTATTTTTAGCCTGAGTAGATCAGGTTTTATTCCCCGAAAACCGTGAGCCGGAGTGCATTTAGACGCATTTTCTTTAAGGGTAATACCTTAAACTAGGTTTAAAATTATATTAAAGTGTTTTGGGAACATATTTGGGGGCATATTTAGGGTTAACATTATAAAAATAGGTATTTTTATTTACCAAAACACTACAACGTGGTTTTTCACTATGCGCGGGTGCTCTTGGAATGTTTTTTTTTTTTAAACATACACTTCCATAAAGACATTTTAAATGCCATGCGGTGGATTTGCTCATGTTCTAGGTCACTTTTCCCTATATTACTTGTCTCATTTTGCTAATGCACAGCTTAGAATATGCAACAAATCTGTATCATCATCTTAGGAAAGACTAAATAACTGTCTGTCAATAATTGTCTAGCCATCTCTGGTCACCATCATCCTTTCTTTGGCTTCCCAAAGCGAATCTTAGTCAGCTCCCTACTGCCTACACAGTGTATTATAAATTCACAAAAATATGACTATCAAAGGATGCACTAAATGCTTCAAAGGGAGACATGCAGCCTATGCTTACACCTAAAATGCATTTCTTACATATTTAATGCACCATTTGGACACTGAAGCTATTATTTCATGATCTACGTCATGCAATACGTAGGGAGTAGGGCGCCATTTCAGACAGAGCCCCAGTTTGGAAAAAAATACAGGGTAAAAAAATGTAAAGAATTTTATGTTCAAGGGGCACCTCCTCCCTTCCCCCTCTTCCTTCACGAGTGTTTATGGTGGCCATGCCTTCAGAGAAGCCAGTTCACCAGAAACACAAAGAGAACCATAGGGGGTTGGGGAGAGTTGGTGAGGCCCATACATCTGAAGGGAAAACCACCCTGATTCCCCCTCCCCTCGCTCAGGGAATCACCCCCACCAGTCAGTTCCTTCCTCTCTAATACTCCAGCCTTAAACTAAATGACACAAAAAATAATAAGTGTTCAGTTTATATTTACTCTAACAAAACTTAAAAAGTACTTCCAGAAATGCCACTGTTTTGTGAGCTAAATACAGAATTTAATTCATAGTAAAAAATGTAACTTTCATGCTGTTTTTGACCTAAAGATTTCATTCAAATGTATAAGAATGAAAAGGGATGTGAATGCTGGGTCAAGATTAAGTAATGTAAACATGGCTAAAGGAGCAGCCAGTGCAGAATTTTACACTACACAGCTGAAGGCTCTGAGCGGTCAGAGAGCTGGGGAAACATTTTTTTTTCTTGCATGTTTCTGTCTATGCACATTACTTCCTGCTCCACTGACGTGACTGGCCATGTCATCACCCATGTGACCCACAGCAAGCCAATAATATGCACCCAGCAAGCATAATGCAAAAAACTATTTCCTGCTAATTTTACCTTTTAAAATCTATGCAGTTGTATGCTATGGTCTGGATGCCTCTGGTCACAAGACAAGCTTTTGCAAAGTGAAGCTCAACTCCTCTACAGAGATTACACTTCTGCACATTTGAAGGAATTATAAGTTGCTTATTACATAAAATAAAACAAACCTTGTCAAAATGTTTGAAATTTTATATTTTGAATTTCAATTATTAAATCAGTGGTAATATAAGTTGTATTGTAAGCATGCATTTAAAGAAATGACCATTAAGCTTTTATTTTTTGTTCTTCTTGATGCCAAAAAATAATCCCTCTAGACATGTCAGAACTACAGGGGGCTTCACCAGGCTGAAGCTCACCTCAGTAAGTGTTGTGGCCAAGTAGTAGATATTAGCCAGTACCAACCTGGACTAGGTTCTTTGGGCTTGAATAGGATTCGACATACAGCAATTGAGCACATATATTCCCATTTTCAGTGTTTCTGTGCCGTGTCCTGATGTCATTTTTAAAAAGTATTATTCACTTCAGCATAATCCATAGATGCAGTAAAGCTGACAGTCTTATTATCCCTCCTTGGTTATTTAACATATGGATTGGGATGAATCAGGGAAGTTACACAGCAGACGACAATCTCCTCACTAGCATACAAACACTGCAATATTTGGGGGTCACATTTTTCCAAAGTTCAGAGAATTTTCTCTCTTTTTCTTTCTTTTTTTTTTTGCAAGGAAATGGCGGGTCTTGCTCTTGCGTACACAAGTGATTCCATAAAAGAACCATAACCATAAATTATCATTCGGAGGGCCAGCTCTGTTCTAGGCTGCCCCCTGGACCCAGTGGAGGTGGTGAGTGGCCAACATCTCCCACCCCATGCAGGAGACTCTGAAAGCGCTGAGCAGCTCCATCAGTGGCAGCCTGCTGCACCAACAATGTGGGACGGAGAGATTCCACAGGGCTTTCCTTCCGACTGCGGTCAGACTCCACGACAAATACTTTACAGATGACCAAATACTTTACAGATGACCATAAATGCACAAAGAAACACACTCAAATAATATTGCACATAACTACCATGATGTATTGAGTGCAATTTTTTTGATGGAACAATTGTTTTGGGTGGAACTATTAATACTGGGCAAAATGTATAATTTAAAAAGTGCAATTTTTCTGGTGCATTTCTACTGTTGTTGTCAATGCCTGTCAATCCATTGTGTATGTGTGTATCTACTGTGTTCTTATATTTACAATATAAAATGTACACTATAGAAATATAAAATATGGACATCTGTTCTTATATCCACTCTATATACACATTTACCCATTTACATACATATCACTATTAGTCAACATACAGTCTACATATAGTCTACATATACATATGTATGTTTTTTAGTACAGTTGTCCATATTTTATATTTCTAGAATGTATAGTGTACATTTTATACTGTACTTTTGGTATAGTATTCTATTTTAGTGTATTCTATTCTTAGTGTTGCTGCTCCTAACTTTGTACTGTCCACTTACTGCCTTGAGAAATGCAAGTAACACAGAGATCACTTTAACTAGTGACCCTTTAATACAGGTTCCACACCCATTAAACAACGACCAGCACACTACGACACAAAATGCCGTCCACTGTACATGACGGTCTATCGCTTTCTACAAATGTTAAAAGACAAGCCCCTCATAATGGAAGGCTGGGAACAAAATGGCCGCAGTAACTTTGTACTGTCCACTTTCTGATGTGACGAAGCAAATTTCCCACTTGTGAGACAAATAGCAAAAGCATTTTTTGCACATAAATGCAAGTGTGGAACATTTGAACATAGTATTTATACCATGAACTGTTTAATCTAAAACGGTACATCCAAGCCAAGAACCATTTAATAACATGTTTATTTGTGTGTGTATTTATTATTTAGGCTACTGGTTGGTGATAACTAAAGCTGCACAGGGGTGGATCAACTCGACTAGCTCGGGAAAAAAATGGACAGATGGTTGAGAATAGGGGGGAAAGGCACATTGGTAAAGGGGTTAAAAGGGGAGGAGTGTCCTTAAAGAGACAGCAGCACAAATTAACACTTACACACCGTCAGTGTCCATACATAAGCGTGGTTCCCTCACTCCACTCCAGTTTCTTCCCTTACCCACACCCAACGCTACAGAGCTCATTTAGAGGCAATCTACAATGGCAGAAAAGGGAAGCCCTTGAGAAAGTGTCACTGTACAACGCCCCTGCAATCCCTGTGCCCACCCCCCACCTCTCCTCTCTTCTTCTCAGCTCTTCTCCACTCCGATCAGCAAGCCTACCGAGAGTAGCACTGGTCATATGACCACAACTGAATGTACATTCTGCTAGCCTGGCAGAAAAGTCACATATATCTGGAATACAATCAAATGCGGGAGATGCTCGCCCATTGTCTGTGGGTGTGCGTGGGTGGGTGTGTGGGCATGCACGCTTGTGTCACACGCAGCTAAACTGAATGAGGGAAAGAGTAAAAAAAAAAAAAAAAAAAAAAAAAAAAAAAAAAAAAAAACAATGTGCCTTTCTCAAAAAGAGAGATAGCTGTCCTCCCATGCAACACCGTCAACGGGTTCTCAGAATCTGCACACAGGTGTTGCTGGCTCCTGATTGGTCGCACCCCCCTCTGCCTGGAACCCCTCCCCCTCCCTTCTGTAGTACTACGATTACGAGTGGAGGCAGAGAGAAAAGGAGGGTGAGCGAGAGAGAGAGAGACAGAGAGAGGGAGACAGAAAGACAGAAAGAGGGAGACACAGAGAGAGAGACAGACAGAGAGAGAAAGAGAGATAAAGACTCCCATGGCATGCATTCACTATGCACTTATCTATTCCCTCAATAAAATGGTTTGGTGTTTATACATATTAAAAAAAGTTTGTTTCCCTTTACCACATTCCATCACATACATACGCCTTAATATGTTAACGTTTCCCATTCCCTTTTTCCCTGTGCTTCATCTCTGAATGCTTTCATTGTATAAATAGCCATTGTAACCTTCCAATGTCCGAAAAGGAGAAATTATTCTCGCAAATACAGTCACCATCTACTCATTCTGTCTAAATGCAAGTAACACAGATCACTTTTACGCGTGACCCTTTAATATAGGTCCCACCCATTAAACAACGACCAGCACATTACGACACAAAATGCCGTCCATTGTACATGACGGTCTATCGCTTTCTACAAATGCTAAAAGACGAGCCTCTCATAATGGAAGGCTGGGAACAAAATGGCCGCAATTAAAGAATAGTTTTATAAAACAAACAATTACTATAATGAATGTAATCAGTGGCAGGGGAGAACAGGTCCGTTTTTAACTGAACACTCCCCAAAAACAAACCCCACCAGTAGCTCCCAACCACCTTCCCCATTCAGCCCTTCAGGGGAAAGGGGCTTCATTCCACTGCACCACCCATTAGGGTGGTCATGAGATAACAGCAGGATACTTGGATGACAATACATTTTCGCATTTCTTTACATTTTATGATACAGCAAGTGTTAGAATTTAATTCCGTGTTACTTTTCTCCTATATTAAAATGAAAAAAGTCATAAGCAAAATAACATGACATGACAACAGCACTGAAGCTTCCCATGCTCTTCCTTTCCACCAGACTGTGAACTTCAGAGGAAATGACGTATTTATAAAACAAGTATTTATTTGTTACATACTGAAAAGTGGCTCTGCTGTGTTTATATGTGTTAAACAATATTACAATCTAGATTTTTTAAAATTTCCCATCCATTATCAAGTAGTGTAGCAAATTTCAAGTAACTACAGAAATATCTAAAGCACGTTCATGTTTTTGTGCATCTGTCAGGTCTGGAGCTATACATACAATTATGATCCAAAGCCTTTGCATTAGTGATTTTGCCTCTTTCAACATATGCTTTGATGATATGCAACACTATAAGAACAATGAATGACCATGATGTCATGCTCATTTTGATCTGGAATAAAACTAAAAGATACAACAATTAACACATTCCACTTGTAGGTCCCACTACTGGTTACATAGTTAGCTTTATGTTTTCATATGGTATAAAAATGACAAGTAACCTTAATATTTCACCATGAACAAGGTGTCCTGCTCAGACCACCATGAGAACAGCAAACAACTCAACTCAATACTGCTAGACTTTGAACATTTTCAAATGGTTTTAATGCACTTATAAGCATGAATGTGTACAAAATAGATGTGTAAACACACAAGTATAAATGTAAAAGTTTAAACAGATTTTCTCCTTAAACTACACAAGCTAAACTTTCTCCACTGTATTCTTTAACAGTCATCAATTACTCTATGAATAAAAAATTTAAACATGGACAAAATGCAGTTCAGTATGTGAAGTGGGTGGAGGCCACAGAAATGGTGCATTCCTGTTGTGCACACCTATTGTCAACATACAATTCGTGTGAACAATGTCCTATTCACAGTCCAATATATTCATCTGATGATTTAACTAATTGATTTGCCATCATATTCGCATTCCACATCTGTTTATTAAACAAATTTGTATCAATATGGCTGTTTTCAAGCGAGCACTGATTTAGACTCAACACTTTGAGGAGGTGGTGCTAACAGGACAGTAGTGCTTGGGAAGACATTGGATTGAGGATCCATTGTTACACTTCTTAACACTTGGTTCTCAATGGCTCACATGGAACTTCCCATCTCCCAAATCTCAAAACTTCAAAAGCGACTCACCAAGGCTCCAGAAATAGCCTACTCATACAAATGCAATGTTTCTTCACCAAACCTAGAGCATGTATGTATGAGTACAGGCCTGCCATACGCTCATGCACAGCAACATGCTGAATGCAGAGCACTTTCTCCCTATAGTCACTCCCAAGCAGTTAGGAATACTTTAACTCTAGATTATCAGGCCCTACTTCATGTCACATATAGACAAGCAGTCTGGGTATGTTTGAGATTACTTTTGTCCCCTTTTTAAACAATGGTCAGACTTCAAAGGAAACTATTTCTCCTTCCACTTATGGCCACTTATATAAGGACCCACGTAATCATACACATGGGGTGTGCACAATAGGGAAAGTCCTGTTCCTATAGCCCCCACCCCCTTCCCATACTGAACTGCATTATCCATGCAAAGCACACGTTGTCCATTTGAGCAGTTTCGTTGATTAATAACAGAGTTATCGATTCAGTCGTCAATACCACTTAAAAACGAAAAAAATAAATAAAAATAAAAAGTTCGTGCTGTACTTTAGAAACGCTCGAGATTTAATGGACGATGGAATGGGAAAAAAAAATAATGGCACACGCCAGATTGTTGTTAAAATAACATTCACACGCATATATTACGTTATGTTAAACTGTAGACAGTAGAACGTTTTATGGTCGTTTTAATTCAAATTATAGGCACGAGACTCAAGTAATAAACACTAAGTCTAAGAAAATTACGCATAGAGAACAGTGAGAACTTCAGCTTCATTAAAATGTAAGCTAAAATAGGTTCAAGCTTTTTCTTTCGACCTTGCACGAATAATTTTAAATTAAAGGGACACAAAACACCTCGTGGCAGTGGTCAGCGAAGAGATGTTTTAAAACAAAGGGTCACTTGTGAAAAACACGGAAAAAAATAAAGATCCGTGTCTTGGTTAGAAGATAGGTGTTTTGTGGCGTAAATGGACCAAAATAGCCTGCTACTAGCGCTACGCTCGCTACTGGTGTTACTACTACTACTACTACTACTACTAATTATACTACTAGTAGTAGTAATAACATTTCTAGTATAGTGACTATTTTAATTTAAGCTCCCAACAGTGCATCCATAACAATATACAGCTTCATGAAACGTCCACGTGTCCTGTTCATGTAGAATCCCCTTCAAACTGGCGCACCGGTCAGTGAGCTGCATTGTGCGCCATTTTCTCAATTGCTGACGTTGGATTACTCTTTACCATCATGGCGACCACGTGTCACTCAAATCTGAACTACAGACCTGTTTTTCAGCGCTTTTCTCTCTAAATATTGACGTGTTATTAGCAAATGATGGCAAAGGGCGGGTTAGGAAACAACGGAGCCTTCTAGGAATGCATAACAAAGTAATCACCGTCAGTGAAATGTCTGGGAAGCTGAGAATGTTTATAATTCGTCCTTACGAATTGATCCTTTGGACGTGGATTAAAAATCGTGGATGATTTGGATTCTCTACACAAATGGGCCCAAGCGTTTGGTCTCATTTAAAGCCCCAAAAAATGACGGTTAGTAAAATAGTTTATTAAATAAGGCGTAGCACACAAAAGTGGCCAAATATGCACTGGATTACGTTTGGGTTTAGCTCTATCTGCTCAGTGGCGGTTATTATACGTTTTTGTGAACACACACTTTGTGCAAAATATATGCACTAAAGTGTAAAACCTTCAGAGATTTTTTTTTTTTGCTTATAATGACTATATGCAAAAAATATATAACCGTAAACGTGTAAGGCTTCGCATTCATGTGATAAATGAAACAATCTTTTGAATGCTAATTTTTAAACGGGTCCAGAATGGGGTGAGAAAAGGTGGGCAGGGTGGAGCGAGAGCGCGATTTTTTTTTTTTTTAAAGCCAGGCTGTTAGACAACTGGAATATTATCTCGCTTTCTCGTCTGAACTCACTGGGAGAGGGAAAAATAATAAGAATAAATGAAAATCAGCACAATTTCTGACGAAAAGAGCAAATTCTAACCCGTCTTGGACGTAGGCCTTTCCAAAACGCCCTGCCCAGGTTCGCCACAATTCCTCCAGTACATGTTTAAACGTAAAAACTCGACCAGTAAACACCACAGACGTGTTTACAACGTTATGAAGGCCTTACACGGCAGCCATTTGTACATTTATACTATTTGACAGCGTCGATTATGTTTAAAATAAATACAAAGCATAAACGCACCCCTTTTAAAAGGCGTGTATTACACAACTTGTCTTATTGTATGCAACCGACGTAAATGCTACTTCTTTTAAAAACAACAGGACTTTTTCTAGCACGTTATTGGTCCATCTATCTCTCATGCACAGCAGCCTAGTTCTTATGGTTCATTCCAACAAAAGACCCATCGAGGCCTAGGCCTTACTTTAGGCCAAGGCCCTGCCTCCGTGCATAAAATAAGCTGTTTCAAGTCATACCACAGCATCCACTCTGGGGTTGATTTCCATGTGTAACATGTAAAAGCATAATAATAAAAATAAAACACAAAAGAATGATCGCCATATACACCAATGGAGCCACAACGGAGCAGAAAAAAACGTCACCGTAAAAGCACGTGATGCAGCACAGCCCTTTTGTCCACCGTCTTTAATTGTCTCGCAATTTGCACCTCAACAGAAATTTATATCCAAAATGAAAAAAGGGACTTTTTGAAAAAAACACCAGCTCAAATTCAGTAGCAAAGCACCATTTTCCACAAAATACACAAAGAGCAAAGCGTCTAACCATGACTGTACACAACATTTGGCCAAGTATTGAGGAGAAAGCCAAATAAATACCTTTGTTTCTTAGGGACTGAATGTTCGACCTCAATTCGTTTGCCATGAAGTTCCACTTTACCTAAAAAATGAGAAAAGCAAAAAAAAATGTCACCAAGCTAAATAAATAAATAAAAGAGGCCACTGATTCCATTCATTGACTTTCTAAGGTTCATAGTGCAAGCATTAAATGTGTGGCTTATCTTAAACATAAGATTTTCCCCCAATGCCCCCAAATTAGCAGTGTTCAGTGTGAATGATTTATACTTGAATAGCATTTAAAGAACTCGTGAAAGAGGGCCTGCACATGGCCTTGATGTGGACTAAGGGGTAAAAGTTATACAATGATGATACAGTGTCTAAAGTGTTCTGGGGAGTATGGTGGAGACCCCGACTACATTTCAAGTACCTGCAACACTATCAAGGTTCACTGAACGGATAGGCTACATAAAGCTCTTCTGGTCATTTGGATCATGGGAGTCATTCATTTACGTTTATTCACCTTTTGTGCATAATAACCCTATGCTATTTACAATCGCTTGATAGAATGTGAATCAATGAATTCCCCTTTTGCTGGGGCGAATCAGTTTCAAGTCAAACATTCAACAGCATGGCGACCTTCGTGCTATATAGAGCACGTCACATGCAACATATGTGTACAATCGTAGAGAGGCATTTTTGGAGAGGGGTGGGGGTAGAAGGTTAAATACAAAACTAAAATAAATGGGCTTGGAATGAAAACTACTATGCACACGGTGTTGATTTCATTGAGGCTTCTTTTTGGGTACAATACATGCTACGAGAAACGTGTTATAGCTTACTATGGTGGCCTAATAGCCAAAAGGGGGAGGGGTGAGGCTTGATACTATAACAGAGCTCTGTAGGTTATACTGAACGTGAGGACAGGTTTCAGTAGCTCTTGCACATTCAACCAAATATCTTAATTTTAGTAGCATCTGTAAGTGGTGCCTTAACACTGTCAGAGAAGGCTGGGTAAAAAGAAAAGTGCTGGAAAATGTGCATGAAACAGGCTTGGCAAGCCCAGTTGTGTAAAAGTTAACTATCTTTGCACGCCATTGTTCAAGCCTATTTTACATAGCACTGTTTTAAGTGAAGATTCAAAACTGCACAGAGCCCACATACTTTCAAAAATTAATAGGAGACACAAAAAAATGGACAATAAAAAGGACTTAATGGTGGCTGAGAAAGAGTTGTTGTATGTATTATATATGTTGTGCTGTGCAAGAGAAGTGTGTGATTTGGGAATAAATGAGTGCATGACTTACCCGAAAATGTTTCAATCGCTTTCATAGCCCATTGGTCGTCCGGGCAATCAACAAACGCGTAGCCAGTTTTCATTAGAAACTGCCCAGAGTAAGGGATCTTGTAGTCTTCAAAGGTTTTAACCAAGTCCTCTGCGGTTACGTTTTCATTCAGATTTCCAATATATAGCTTGTTCATCGTGGAAGATTTAAAAAAGGGTTTTGCTATTCTCCCCTCCAAAAACAAAACAAACAAAAAAAAAACCCCAAACAGAATTCAGAAAGGAAAATAAAACTTTGTTGAGAAACAAAGCTCACTAGAAATTCCAAAAGAAAAAAAGAAAAAAAAATAACTATGGTGATAGAGGACTGCTGCCAAAACCAAAAAATATGAGTACGTACGCACACGCGTGATATTTTTTTCCCCCAAAACGTGTTGAGAGTGAAAACGAAAGAAATTAGAAAAAATGTTCACAGGCGGATTCCTGAATAATAAAAAATAAGGGGGAAAGTTCGGCTAAGAGAAAAAGCTTGCAGCCCTGCCGAAGTCCAGCGGAGAGGAGTGAAGAGGAAAATCCGCGACTGTTTGAAAGCGATCCTTGGCGATTATTCCCCTGCACTATGTTGGTGAAAAAAGCGGTTATCAATCGGAGTTCATTTGATGGTGGTTATGGTGGAATAGTGGTAGAAGTATGGCGGGATCGGGAGAAAAAAAATCGCTCGGTCGCTCTCTCGCTCGCTCTCGCTCTCTCGCTCGCTCTCTCTCTCCCTCTCCCTCTCTCTCTGCCCCTCAACCTAAGAGCTGTACCCTGCACTGTCATACAGAGCCTGCTGCCTGGCGATGGCACCGCCTCTAAACCGACTCGAATTTAGTTTAAAAAAAAATTGTTTGCAAAGAGGAAACCACGTGGTCTCTCGGAGTAGCTAGAGAAGGGGCCGGTCCTCCTCGGTGTGTGTATGTAGCACAGCAGCAGAAGCAGCAGATGGGTGTGCTAGGGAAGCGAACCTTCTGTGCAATGCGCTTTGACTACCGTGCAACACCGTCTAAGGCTGCGAGCGCTCTCTCTCTCTCTCGCGCGCGCGCACACACACACACACACATACAAATACGCACACGCGTGGGCCCGGACGCACGCCCGCGTGTTGAATGTCACGCTGCCCGTTAAATGGACGTGGCCTGCTTCTGCATGTTTACACTTACAGGCATGTTTCTGACTCCACTGGGGCGAAATTGACGTGTGTATGGGACACACCTTCCCAAATAGGTTCATATTGTGCAAAAATGACACCTTTTTACAAATAAATCATGAAACCCATCACTCACCCATTTCAAACCCGCTTGGACCCCACCCCATATGTGTCATCAAGCTATTGTGCAGTTATAGAATGACAAAGAGATTGTGTCTGATTTTTTAAGTGCTTTGGCCAGTCTGAGTGGCCTACTTGGTACAGTTTTAATCATTGCCCACCAACTGAAACACGACCCCGTAGACGCTGTATCTGATGGTTGTGTGAGTAGTAGCGATACAATGTCCCGCCATGGAAGGGCCAACTCGCCGCCCCTAAAACTACACTTTTCCGCGTACATGTGTGTGGACAGGAGCGTTTGGAGTCGTGGTGGTTGCAGTTGGCCTCAGTGAGGCACGCACAAGGCTTGACAATCGAGTCAAAATGGAGGACTGTGAGAGCGCAGGGCCTGGTGAAGGCATGTCGCCTGTGCCAGCAGGAAGTGGGCGAAATCAACTGTTGCACAAGCCCCTCCATTCGAAGAAACACTACCTGTACATTTTTCTTAACGTATGACTCTTCCTTCGGGCGCGTCCCCTGTTTGCTTATTTCTGTGAAACATTAGCCCCAAAGGGGCCGGGGCGCGCTCATGGCGAAGCGAGGAGTCAGTAAACAGTAGTACAACGGCTCGCTAGTGGTGAAGGGCTTGCAGATTGTACACGTGGCGGCAGCACCGACCTCGCTTTTTTTTTTCAGAAAATGGCTCCTCATAGGCTAACACCGAGCGGCCGAGGGGCTGATCGTGCAAGTGCATGGGTCCTTGCCTGTTTTCCCCCCTATACTTCAACCTTGCTTTCGTTGCATTGCAGTGGGTTCTGTCTGCCAGGCTGATTTCATCCCGGAGCAGCCCGTTAAAGTGAACCGGGCGCTTTTAGGGCTTCGGCGTGGGAAAGACGTGCATTACTTTCTTGTGGCGAAATGCATTAAAAAGCTCCAATGTCCTTAATATGTTGTGCTTTCTGCCACGGCGAGTTTTATTTAGGTTCCGAGTGGGGGTCCTAGCCCACCGAACCGAAGTGAACCGTGATCTGTAAGGTATTTCAGATACCGCTTCGTTCGGTGGTCCTTCCTAGACTATACTTCCAGGTAGACCCCATAGTTCTTAAACACACAAGCAAACAAAGTCTCAAGAGTAATATATATTATATGTGAGCCTAAAGAAGAACAATGACAATAAATAGTAACACATATAGAGCCCAAAGCTTGTACCTGAACTCCCTGTATACACTTAGACTTGTAATTAATGAAATTTTTTTTTTTACATTTAAAGCTTAATATATAGTCTAGAATCATATTTTGTAAGCATATAAAGTTGCTCATTTCAGGTTATTCACCCTGGATTTTAACTTTGGAAAGGTATTTAGAGAAATCTTGAATAGGACCTAGCTAGGGGATTGATTAATAGCTCATTGAAGTCTGTGTATGGCTTATTTATGTTTCTTTCCCATGGTGTCATAATTTCTGGCAACCAGAGAGGTAAAACTCCCAGGCTTTAAAGAGGTCAGTGGTTTTATGGTCTCTTCTCTATATAAATGGAGCCATTGGTTTCAATACAGTTTGGGAGTGGAAGAGCTGGAGGAGTTGGGCTAGAGGGCGAAAGGTCAAATCCTGGACTGCATCACGCAAATCAACACAAGAGGAATAAAGTTGCAGTAATCAAGCTTATGGAGGAAACCCAAGGGGATCATATAGAATTTACAGACAAATATGCTATGCTGTAATATCTAGTGTCAGAGATCAGGGCATCAGTTGACCACTGATCACAAGTGAAGGCATCCAATGATTTACCTTCGTCAACCATCAAAGCTTTTATGATAAAACGCTTGTGTTTTGGTCTAGACTGTTACCTGTTTGCTGACTGGAAACAGGAGCAACAGCAAACTCATGTCTTTATGACCTTGTTACATACTGTACTGTTTTCATGCATCAGGATGTTTAATCTTAGATATGCATAATAATACTGAACAGATATGGATACACCTTAAATGTTCACTATTATATAAATTCGGTTAATTACTTAACTGATATTCACAACACTAGGAAGAATTTGATTCTGAGTCACTCTAATCAAAGTTATTCTGATTAAAATAAGGTATGAGATAGTGCATTGGCATGTCAATACAGCCCACAGAGAACAAAAGCAAAGTTCTTAGCTTTCTCATTGTGACTTGACCACACACAGGTTTGGTGATGGTGGAAGAGGACAGGGAATGGGGTGGGGTCATGGTTTTATTGGGTGAGAGGGACTACTGACTGAGGAGTTCTGTGCTACATACTGTAGCCTAGCTATTCCAGGTAAGTCTGGAGTTTGGTGGTGTTTTGTTTTCTACTTGTAGTGAACTTGTGAAACGTATACCAGACTATACCAGATAGCTATACCAAACAGCTAGTTTGTCAGTTTAGTTAAGTTAGCTAAACACACAC
>JBBPCW010000027.1:7158812-7170186 GCA_037974425.1 Phenacogrammus interruptus | reverse complement strand
TGTGTGTGTGTTTGTGTGTGTGTGTATGTGTATGTGTGTGTGTGTGTGTGTGTGTGTGTGTGTGTGTGTGTGTGTGTTTGTGTGTGAAAGAAAGAGATCCTTCGTTTATGGCAGTGTGCATTTGTTTGTCGCACTGCGCGAGAGTGTGTGTTTTTCTTTGAGTGAGTGTGACCTGACATTTTATAGCAGCGTGAGAATATATGCCCATTTCCCCCTCCCTCGCTCTCTTGCTCTCTCTCTGTCTTTCCCTATGTTGTAGTCGTACCTGTATATTGTCATGCATGTTTGCAATGCATTAATGTAACACTGTATGTCCTCATCCATGTTGCAACGCATTAATGTAACATTTGGAAGCTGAAAACGACATATGTGGAATAAATATAATCAAGCGCGGTACCGGATGCGCAGATAACAGCAAAAGTTGGGAGGGGTTTAGGGCAGCCCGATGGCAGCGAAACGTTAAAGAATGCAGAGGCTGTAAATTCTCGAGGCTGTTGTTGCTGCTCTTTGAAGTGTCTGGAGTCGGAGGAGATTTGTGGTGCTCGGACAGAAAAGCCTTGCCTTAAGGCTTGATATCCCTTCATACTCACTCTCCTGCCTCTTGAAACCCTTTTACTCGTCAACATCAACAGATGACCATTCCAAGGTTATTGCGTTCTGCGGGAATGAAGCACGTCGAGGCCCAAGTGCTGCCTGACCTGTGTGTTCACTCACCGGAACTTTAACCTCCTCTAGTACACACGCAAACACACATTCACCTCCACATTTAACTGCCCCGCCTCCCACCCACCAATCCACCTAACTCACACAGTCACACATACGTGCTGCATCGTGCCGCATTTACACGCTTGTTCGGTTCAAGGTTCTGTAAAAATCTTGCATTTGAGCAGAAACAGAGAGAGGAATGCAAGGAAAGACCATTGTGGGGAGGGAGCGCTGCGAGTTTGTGCGAGAACAGCGGTCAATACAAATTGTGTGCTGCTCTCGTCCACGCACTCCGTGTCAAACTTGGTGGGCTTGAACAGAGAATCATTTAAGTGTTTCCGATGAGAAGGACAATTTAATGTTGCTGAAATAACAGTACATGTTTCTTTTGTGCAGCATTCTGGTGTTTTATTGAGTTCAGCAATAATGTGTAAAGAAAATAGTTGGTGTGTCACCTTATACGTTGAAAACCTTTTTATATTGTTGTTATCGTGCAATCCATTCTAATGTTAAATATTGCCACAACGAACGAAAATCGAGTTTAAAAAGAACACAAATATTGATACACCGATCATATTAGCATTTAAGATTTGAGAGAAGCCACATTTTCAAACAAGCTCGCTTTAACTATTGGGATTTAAGAGGTAGTAGCAGCATGGAATCAATAGACACGGAAGCGCTTCTTTCCCGTTTTAATGTCCATGCTTTTTTATTTTTCATTTTTGGTTACATTTCCTTCAGAATTTTACACCACATACCAGGAGCAAGCACAGTTATACAATGCACAGGATATAGTTTTTATGTTATATACTTCCTAGAATACACGTCCTTTATTTTATTTCAGGCATGTAGCCCTGAATGACGTTCTTTAAAGCTAATGGAAATATTTTTAATTGTTATCATGATTGTTATTATTATTTTATGAAACGCACCGAACGCGTTGATTTGATTTTAATCACTTTAATGTAGCATGAACTCCAAACAGTCGTGATTGTTCTGCACTTATGCTGTACATTCAGTATACGTTTAGGATACTCAAGTCATAATGGCTACAGAATAGTTGAAAAATAAAATAAGCAATTCAGTTCTTCAAACAGGAAACAAATATCAATAAAAAAAATACAAGAAGCATAATGTGCCGCACGTTTTGTAATAACACTCGAAAAGTGACATAAATAATCGCAAAAGACATTTGGAAACAAATAAAAAAATAGCCGACATCACCAACAACAGATAATCAGTGATATATTAAATAACGTACAGAAATTTCCAGGAGTTCTGTCAGGGTCTTAAAGGCACCATATACTCACAATCTAGACAATGATACGGCACAAGAAAGTGCATGAAAACATGTGGCTCCTTGTCCGCGTTCGGTGTAAAAAACATATTTTCCTAATCCGCACATTTTAAATGATTTCCTCAGTCCGCAGGGTAGATGTAATTCGTTGCTTTGTAGTTCTGAAACAGCTCTTGTCAGGATTCCTTACTCCACTGGCATTCTGCACAATAGTTTATACGATGACTTGATTGAAGATTCTTTACAAATCTGGTCCAAATGTCATGATTTCTGCAAAAAATGTAAAAGTGTTGCAATAAGAAAAATGCATTAAGCGAATCATCTTCCACAATAAGTACAAAAATATGCTTAACTCGTTCTGATTTATAACGTATAAAAGTCACTAACAACATGCACCTCTCATTAATAATAAACAAAAACTTTGACCAAGTAGGGTTTCCCCTTGATTTCTCTTACAAACGGATACACAATAGCTGTTTCCCTTTTACAGAAAGCCAAGCAATGCAAAAGGAAACGCGGCATCCTCGTCATGCCTACAGGAAACTGAAATGAAAGTAAAACGCACGCAACCCTCTTGAGCCACTTTTAAAAATATCCACTTGTTGGGGCGCAAATGGTTTATTGGTCGTGGAGCGTCAGAGCGCCAATATAACTGTACTCCTGGTTAATGGAAAACACACGCACGTTCGACAAGCGCGGTGAAAACCCGACGTATTTGCTGGAATTCACAGGCCATATACACCTTTAGTCAGTTTGGAACACGTGTATGAAATGCCGTCAGAACGAATGCTCAGAAAAGCAGATGCGCTAAGTTTTATTATACCCCAACAAAGATTAAAAAATTTTAAAATAACGCGCACGATTAAATTATCCTTTAATGCACAAATACATTTTGTTATGCCACAATTATAAATTGAGAACAATACTTCCACCACCTGTTGCCAAAAAATAGGCTGCTGAAACTATTTAACTTACTGTGTATAGCAAACTTTTTATGATCATTGTTCAATAAATACTAATATTTAAAGATAAATAGCGGATATTCCTCTGTGTTTCCAACTACAAGAGTGCAAACAAACATAACATGTATGGATGAAAAATCTGCTCGATGTACTTTTGAAAAACAATTACTAGGAAATGCGACTGCTTTGTGTATTTTTTGGCACCTCCTTTGTCTCAGGCGAGTGGATCAGACCATAATCTATCCAGTAGTGGGGGCACTTCGGACAAAACAGCGGAGGGGGCAACGCGCCGAGGAATTCAATTTAGCGGTTTAAAATTCCTATTTGATTTACACTGAGCAATTTAATTGGAAGGAAAGAGAAGGGAGAAGGACTGGAAAAAATACAGCTTTTTGCTTTCTTCTGTGATCCCCTGGCGCATGCAATCACAGCCCCCCTCAAGGGTGCTATTTTGCAGGCACGACCGCTTGCGATTGGTCAATGAATGGTCAGATGGTACGGTTTCCCTCTGTCCCGCACTGGCACATAGCCACCCAGCACCCCCCCTCTCAACTAAAACCCAATCTCCGATAAACTACTAATAGCTAAACCACTTGGACTATAAAACACAACAAATCATAAACCAAGGAAAAGAGCCGTGCCCTCCCAATGAGTTCCTATTTTGTAAACTCAACTTTCCCTGTGACTCTGCCCGGAGGACAGGAGTCGTTTCTGGGACAGATACCATTATACTCCTCCGGATACACAGACCCTTTACGACATTATCCCGGTACTGGTTATGGCGCTAGCAGTGTTCAGGAGAAGGCATACCCCTCCTCCTTTTACCAGAACAGTGCGTACGGCAGAGCGAACGCCGCCGGTGCCTGCGATTACGCGACGGCGAGCTTCTACAGGGAAAAAGACCCTGCTTGTGCCCTTTCCAGCATAGAGGAGCATTCTCTCGCACTTAGTCAGGATCACCGAAAAACAGACTGCACAGGGCCGGCGGGGAAAAGCAGCTACACCGAGAGCGACGAACACAAGCCGACGGCGCCGGTTTACCCATGGATGCAACGAATGAACTCGTGTAACGGTAAGCTTCACGTTGTCACGTTTTACTTTCTTTTAATTTGTTTTTGGCTCCTTGTTAATGAGTAGAGCTGAGGTGTGCTACGTGACATACTGTCCGACTGTGCAATGCCGGAAGCCCATGCATTGTAAATACTCTCACCATTCTGTTCTTCCCCGGCAATAATGTCAAACTGAAATCGGAGAACACCCTCACGACACCCTTGCAATCTCTCTTATATGCTAGCTTGTTTATATTCGTATCCCAAGCCTGACGGAGAATAGTGTATCCGGAGGACGCTAAGCTTACACTTACATCTTATATTAAAAATTAAGTGCAATCAGGACCGGGGCAGTTGTAGCGGCAGCGTGGGCTTCTTATAATAAAAATGATCTTATTGTTTTTTTAGACAAGACTCCCCTCTGTTCGCAAACACTTATACACTAAAAAGGCACAAAGCGAGTTCAGTTTGCAATAATAAGACATATGAGTACAACAGCAAGCCCAAGAGCCATGAGAAATTGGTTTTATGGGAAAACTGAAAGTGTCACAATACTGTAAAAAGCATATATTTATTTATTTATTAATGTATATTTGCATTTCGTGTAAGTTCAACTTAGAAGCTGTTGAATATTCTGATGCAAGACTCATACATATTCTACATCAGTGTTGTAAGATGTCGTCAATGTTTCTTTGCTGATTTATAAAAATGTTGTTGGTGGCTGAATGTTGAATGCAAACAGTTAAAGATTTCATTGATGTCGTTAGAAATTATATAGATTAAAAAACATGAAGCCTTACCCAGTGCATTTGTTTAAATGTAAGAGGTTTGACATGACTCTTAAACTAGCTGAAAAGCTATGTACCGAATAAAAAGTAAACACGGCACGTTTTTGAGTTGTTCACCAACACTTCAGTCCAATTTGTATACCAATGTCCAGTATCTAAAGTTATGTCATAGACAGCTAATATTGAATTCTTAAAAAGTCTCCTGAGATATAAGACTGGCAAGTCATGTTGTTGCCCTCAAGCTATTTTGGATACATTTATCTTTGTAATATGTACTTTCTGTGTTAATGTTTGACTTACTTTCCCTCCTTTCTTTCCTTTTTATGGACAGGGACCTTTGGCAACCCTGGCCGGAGGGGTCGTCAGACGTACACCCGTTACCAGACGCTAGAGCTCGAGAAAGAGTTCCATTTTAACAGGTATCTGACCCGGAGACGTCGTATCGAGATTGCGCACGCATTGTGCTTGACGGAACGCCAGATCAAGATCTGGTTCCAAAATCGACGGATGAAGTGGAAAAAAGAGAACAAACTGATCAACTCGTCACAAACCAGTGGCGAGGATGAAGAAGAGAAGGGGACTGAATGAAATAAAAAAAAAACCGAAACGCAAGGAATAGAGAAATGATATAGAAGGCTCCTCAGTTAATCGTCAGAAAGGAAGACTTTCCCCTATGTAAATAAATTCGCGCCAGTTAGTTTGTGTTGGTAAATTCGTTGTGGCATTCCACTTGTCATTTTATTATTATTTTTTTTGTACATGGTGTCTAATTAATGTGTTTTTGTGCCCATATCCTGACTTAGGATTTGGTCTAACAAGGAAAACGGCTATGCTCAACGAAGCTATTTGAAATGTTATATTCATGTTCATATTTAAGCGATGTGAAAATAAAATTAAATTCTCATTGTACTCATTTCTTTTCTAATTCTTATGGTTATGTGTAAATTGTTTGTGTTCGTTGGGGTTTGCGAAAAAGGCTGATCTCATACATTTCAAACTGCACTAAACTAAACGAGGATAAGGTTTAAATGCAGTTTGTACGTGTTTCTCCTTGTTAACTCTGTCAGGAAAAATACACCGAATAAACAAACCATACGCTCCACCTGTCATGCCCTCTTTGCAAACAGCAGTATCAATTTATATGTCCCGGAACATTATTAAGGAATTCACATGTTTCCATACGTACTCAGTGATTGCGCCATGAAGACGCGTGGTTCAGAGATTTGTTCACTATTTTAAACACTAGTTTTCAGTTATTCTAGAATAGCTGCTACTTTCCAAGAAAACCATCTCTTCATATTTGTATTTATTCACATCATGTTGTACATGAACTCAAACAAACCGTCAACCAGGAAAATGGGTTCGCTTTCTAAGATAGAAAGATAAAGTGACCAGAATGTCCTTACAAAGCGTAAATAAGGGGTCAGTGGTCTTTAATAGATGTCGAAGTGAAAGCTGGCCTGTCCGTGCTGTGCATTCACCCAGAACCAGTCAAAAGCTTAGGATCTTGAGCTTCTTGGTGTTCCTTTCAGGTAAACGTGCTTAGGAATTCACGCAAGAACACACGAGGACACCATAGCAATGTAATTAATAAAACATAATTTGGCTAGTATCTGCTCAAAGGTCACGTCTCATGCTTACCTCACAGGAGGCGCTTACTTCTATATGGAAACCTGCAAAATATAGAGATTTGTTTTGAAAATGACAGTGCTAGTGTGGTTCTTGAATTGTCGTATTTTGACGTAGTTGTTTCTAATGTTGGTTCATTGCAATGATTCAATCGCAGTTTTCAGTTTAATTGTAAGCACAAATGTCAGACACAAACGTAGATTGCATATCATAAAACAAATACATGTAATTGCTTGTGTCCTTGTGTCAACAATTCATATATCAGTTCTTGTCATATATCACAGCCTTACATTCCTTGTGGGCTACTCAGTCCATACATTTTACAGGCAGACATTCTTCTTGGTTCGTATACATTCTTTCAAAAATGTTTCTCTCGTTTAATCAACGAATAAAAATATCTTGCATTCATCGAAGCACGCATTCACATAAAACTTGAATCTAACCGCACAGGATGAATAATAAAATAGTGTGTCTGTGAGATTTTCTATTATTATTATTATTATTATTATTATTATTATTATTATTATTATTATTATTATTATTATTATTATTATTATTATGCCTAATAATACCTGTTGATAAACAGGTAAACGGGGTAAACGTTTTCAAAGGGATATAGTGGTTTTCCAGTTATACTATGGATTTTAGAATTTTCAATACTTTTTATTTATTAGCAATGTCCTATTGTAAATGCATTTTCTGCATTATCTCGTGATTTCAGCATAAGCAAGGTGTGGGGCGGCAAAAAGGTTTCATCACCGAGAAACCTAGAAAATTTCTTCCATGTGATATAAATTATTTCCCCAGTAGGTGACGCTGTCTGCTCACACGCCGCACATCCTTTCCATGGGAGGCACACGATGACTCGAGCCTAACGACTCCCCGTCTCGTCATCATTTGTAACCATAGAGCATGAATTACCTCTTGAAGTCATCAGTGAGAATTTACGACTGGTCAACAAAAGCACGTGATTCCCAAACGCACCCCCACCCCCATATTTGGCCGCATACATAGCAAAAACGAAGTACAGTGCATTGCTATAATTCATTAATACATCATAAATCGTGAAGCACAGCGTTATAACGACCAAGATCTACAAATCAAGCCCTCTAAAACAACCTAAATGAGCTCTTACTTTGTAAACTCGTTCTCAGGGCGCTACCCAAATGGCCCCGACTATCAGTTACTAAATTATGGAACTAGCAGCAGCGCTATGAACGCTTCGTACAGGGACTCCGGCACCATGCATTCAGGCTCTTACGGCTACAACTACAATGGGATGGACCTAAGCGTCAATCGTTCAACCAACACGGGCCATTTTGGGGCGGTTGAGGACAACTCCCGGGGCTTCCAGTCTCCAGCCCCGGAGACGCGATTCCGACAGCCGTCAAGCTGTTCACTCGCGTCCACAGAGCCACTGCCTTGCTCCAACAGCGAGAGCCTGGGACCCAAAGGCTCTTCGACCCCTTCTGACCAAAGCGCCTCCGCCGCTGGTAGTAACCTCACCAACAGTGCACATTTCACAGAAATCGACGAGGCCAGCGCTTCATCCGAGACCGAGGAAAGCTCGCACAGAGCGAGCAATCCAGTTCCCCGGACACAGCAGAAGCAAGAGAGCACAGCAACCTCCACCACCTCGGCGACTAACGATGGCCAAGCGCCACAAATATTCCCCTGGATGCGGAAACTACATATTAGCCATGGTACTCCCACATTACGCTTTTTACCTCATTGCATAGCACGACATAGCATTGTCTGATTGGAGTCTCACAGCTAAACTGCGGTGCCAAATTTTTAGATAGTCAAATGTCATAAATCTTTAGAGTCGTGAACCTCGAAAGCTGTAGGACTGAACGGGAACGAAGTGGAAGAGAGCGCAGAAAGGCATGAGAGTTTAGAAGTTGTTTGTTTGAAAGTTTTACGGTGTTTGGGAATGTGATTACTTTGTGGGGGGTCAAGAATACTAAGAAAAGCGAGATGGTGAAAAGGTTGGAGAAGATACGAAAATAAAACGCTTGGAAAAACGGTATTTTGTAAATTGAAAGATGTAAGTCATGAAGCTTTGTATGTTCAATTGGTCGAAGTCTGAAAAACAGTAGGCAACAACAAGACTGATTAGGAGTTTTTGCACTGTACCATTTGGCGACTGCACTGTACACATTCAGCCATAAATCGTGAGTAAGACATTGGTATTTGTGTGTTGTTTTCCAACCTGTAAATTCTGTTGGCAGTCTACTGTTAATGCTGCCTTTTGCGTCTTTCTCGCTAACGTTTTTTCACTTTTGCATTTTATTCATGCCATTCAGATATGACTGGACCAGACGGCAAAAGGGCCCGAACTGCCTATACCCGCTATCAGACGCTAGAGCTGGAAAAAGAATTCCATTTCAATAGGTATCTCACCCGGAGGAGGAGGATAGAGATAGCCCACGCTCTATGCCTCTCAGAACGACAAATTAAGATCTGGTTTCAAAATCGGCGGATGAAATGGAAAAAGGACAATAAGCTGAAGAGCATGAGCCTGGCTACCGCAGGTAGCGCTTTCCAGCCGTAGTGGTAAAGCAGATCATACTCTAAGTGTTGTGCAAATGAAATTTGGAGGGAAAAAAGATAAAAATAGGTCTCAATACACTATACAGAGTACTGTAAAAAGCGGCACCTTTCGGCATGTTGTTTGATGTTTTAGGCTACTTAAAATTATATTGTGGTACTGCTAAAATTAAAAACAGTTTAGTACTCATAGGTTGTTTTTTTTAACACTGTAATTATTATTTCAAGGGGAAATATAAAAAGGAAAAAGTACAAAATGCCGCCCGTTCTTGTTCTGAATATTGTTTGTGTCAAGTGCTATGTTAATGCTTTCTTGAGAGTTAGCATGTAAGCTCTTAAATGTTATAACTTATTTACTACCTATAAACGTGTATACATTTGAGTTTACAGCTTAGAGAAACCTCTGCCCAAATATGAAGTAAAACTCTAGTTTAGTGGTGACTGCATTATGCTCAGCAGAAACCTTAATGTGTTCCATGGTATTTTATGTTTTTACCGTCATTGTCTAGATAATCTCATAGAACTTTGTCATGTGTTAAAATTATTCAATTATTTTTGAAAAAAAGGGAATTTGTAAATAGTCCTCATTAGATCACTGTATCCTGTCATACATGTCATATGTGTATAGTTATATTCAAAATATGTAATTGTATATTACTGGATCATGTTTATGTTCCCAAAAAAGTTGTACATATTGAACATTTTTATTGTGACCAGTTGGCTATATGTAGTAGGCAGAGTGAATGGCAAACGTGTTTGGAAAGTGACAAAAGCTAATGTCATGTTAAACTGCCTGTAAGCATTTTGCCAATAAGCTTTTTGTATTTGTTTGTAGCTTATCTTGGAGTAAAAAATAAAAAACAAAAACAATAAAGTTACTCATATTCAGACTCAACCCTTTGAAAGCGATGTTACTTTCTGTACAGTATACCGTCCTTTCTCTAAGTCTAGATATCTCTTTTAACGCAGAAATAGTTTGCTTCACCTGACAATAGTTTTACTAATTAACGACCTGTAAATTATAATATATAGAATAATCTAACAATATAATTCTCAACTGAACCAATAACTCGAGGGCCTTCTACATGGTAAGGTTAAGACTTGCAACAGTACACAACAATCTCCTAAACTTTACATAGAAGGTCAACTAAATGAACTTTAACGCATGTGTCTCCAAAAAAAATACAAAAAGGTAAAAATAAATCCAAGTGCTGTTTCTGAGGTGATCTGTAAGACCTTGCATGTTTCACGACAGAATTCGTTTATTGTATCTATTACATTTACAAAATTGTCCATACAATGTCTCTCACTATATAGTAGTATTCTCATTAAACAAATTTTTAAACTTACCACGAGTGCCAAACTCTTTTGCCACCTCCCAGGCGACCTTTGAGAGCCGATTGGAAGTCCTAAAAGTGAACCCGCTTCCCTCCACTGCCTGGCTGACTTGCCTTTTGAAATTTAACTTTTGCTTTTGACCAAAATATACCAAAACCAGCTATGACATTTACATGTCAAACGGATGAACGTTTTATCTTGAAGTTAGATCGTAAAAATCGCCCAGGCCACAGACAGATACCCCTTACTGGCTCTCAAAAGTCACGTGGGGTCCATAAAGTTAGTTTTATGGTTTTGGGGAGTTGACAATGTACTATATATTTCACATTCTAGAATGCAAGTGACGGTTTAACTGCTTCGAAGGGATTCTAAAGGGTCAGTAGTGAGCGGAAGAGCGCACTAGTAGGCCAGTACACTGTCCGTGTCTGATCCATACACTATCTCTCTGGTTCTACCCGTTTGGAGGCGGAAATAAGGATACTGGACCGTGCACACTTACAGTAAGTCCAGTTTAAGTCTACATTGCAAGAAAAGAGATAGGAAATAGAGGAGGATCGTCTCTAGTGATTCTGTTATCTCTTACATTGAAATGTAGACTTTCTATATTAAATTAACTTTTCTGAATTCTGGCTATGGGAAAGGTTGGCACATTACGAATGGCTGCCTGTATGTAGTGCTGTTGTGAAATGTCGAGGCATGCTGTTTGAGTGGAAATTAATACACACAATAAGATTATCATTTATTGTGGTTACACAGTTTTAATTGTATTACTCCTAGCATTTAAAAATAAACCTACGTATTTAATTCATACAATTAGTTATGGATGCTGATGTTATGAAAATATACGGGTGTACAGAATCAGTGGTACCATTCAATGAATATTGTGTAATAGTGGTCATGTAATTATATCATATTTTTCCTCTCTTCATATTTATCAGTAGCTATTGAGAGATATATACAGATATCTGTGCGTGTGAGTTTTCCTTTAGGTTATCCCTTTCTCAAGACACCTTTCTCTCTATTTTTGTCTCTCTCTCTCTCTCACACACACACACA
>JBBPCW010000027.1:7103989-7118474 GCA_037974425.1 Phenacogrammus interruptus | reverse complement strand
TATATATATGTGGCGAAATATACATTTCTCCATGTATATATACGCTATATGCAGCTACCCTTCTTGTCTGTTGCTCTTGTCATTTTTTAAAGATTAATGATCCCGGCCGAAATACACCATATTGTGTATGTGCTTTTAACAGTCAGTTAAGGCCTGAGGATTACATCACCACTAAATATGTATTCACATGGCCATTGTCTCAGAGCTTTACTTCACCACCCACTCCAAAAAGCGCAGGTGAAACACATGGAACATGTTTTTTATTTAAAAGGCCATGTCTACATCGGCAATTCCATAATCTTCCTGAATATTTGATCATCTCGGAAATATAATGCTTTCTTTTTGCCACAAGGCCCCACATTTTGATTGGCTAAGAGCAGTCATGTGATCAGGAATTGGCTGCAATTTCGCCCGTAGTCCTCAGTTTAGTAGATCCTGGTCCCCATACGCTAGTAATATCACCAATATACACAATTATTAAAGCCCTCAAATGCAGCCGTAGCGGAAGAGCAAAATAAAACGGCATCTTTTGGATGTGATTTTTTGCGCATTTTGGTGTCGCTGGTCGCCCTTCTTGACTAGGCGAAGCGATGAATTTTGAATTTGAGAGGGAGATTGGGTTCATCAACAGCCAGCCTTCTCTTGCTGAGTGCCTGACGTCTTTCCCCGCTGTCCTGGAGTCATTTCAAACTTCATCAATCAAGGACTCGACAGTAATTCCACCTCCTTTCGAGAACACCATCCCCAGCCTGAGTCCTTGCACAGGCAACCAGGCGCGACCGAGGAGCCAAAAGCGAACCGCCTCCAATGGCCTCCAGCTCCGGACGCAGGCAGCACCGCCAACACAGCAGCAGCACCAGGGCCCAGTTCCACTCTCGGGCGGTGCCCCCCTAGCACACGAGTTTCCATGGATGAAGGAGAAGAAATCATCAAAGAAGTTCCCCAAGCCTGGTGCAGCTACAGCAGCAGCAACAGCCACTGCTGCTGCTTCTCCCTCTCCAGCATCCTCCGGCTATACCACAGCAGGAATCGAGTCCCCAGCTGGTCAGTATATCAACGCGTAGTCACATTTCTTAGCATTTTTAAAAACGATATACATTCTGTTTGAGCACAGTGCTGTGTGATTTCACATTTGCTCCAGCTACATACATTACATTATCTTGATCTATTATTGCCAATGCAGGACATTGATGGAATGCTATATTTTAACCTTACTAATCATTCGGTGCATTACTGAAACGTTTAATGTGAACTGGCCTAGTTATACGGCAAATTTTCTCAATCTTCTCATTGTGAGATCAATAACTTCTACATGCAAGATTATGGTCGTTTCCATCTAGTAACAAAACCAAAAATTGTCGATTACAGTGTCCTTGCAAGATAACTCTTACCCACCCTCCCCCGTTTCGTGGTGTAATATGCCAAATGCACGTGCATTCTGCCTGATAAAGTTGTTGTTCCTTTGATGCAGCAACTACATCTTGCAATGGAATAATGATTTCATTGCGGTTGATGTCAGCGCCGTTTTAACGATATATGTTCATAACCATGTCTAATGGTTAGGGGAAGCCATTTTGGATGTCAGAATGCGGTGTAAAGGTAGCTGAACAAAACAAAATACAAGGCTTACTCGGTTAAACTGCAAACTAGCCATGGATGAAATTCTGTAATTACTGTTGCAGGCTAGAAACATGAAGTGAACAGACAGACTACAGACTGGAGGTTTCTAGCTCAGTCTATCCTATTCATTTATTTCTTGATTTTGCAGAGGTGCAAGGCGCATTAGACAATGGCAGCGGTTCACGTCGACTGAGGACTGCCTACACCAACACACAGCTGCTCGAGCTGGAGAAGGAGTTTCACTTCAACAAATACCTCTGCCGACCCAGGAGGGTGGAAATCGCCGCACTTTTGGATCTAACTGAACGCCAGGTCAAAGTGTGGTTTCAGAACCGACGCATGAAGCACAAACGTCAAACGACGCACCACCGAGACGGCACAGACGGCGAGACTAGCGGCTTTGAGCCGCTGGAAGGTGCAGACGCCGCCTCGCCGTACTCGAACCATCCACCCGAATCGTCCGGTCCAGGTTCCAGCTCAGGTTCGGCGGCAGCATCAGAAAGCGAGTCGTGCCCCCCGGCCGGTTGCTATACGAACAATGCTGACAAGGGGCAGCCCACGCGCGAGGAAGGTCAGGCGACGCAGCCGGAACCCGCATGTGTTCCTGACACAGCGGTGCACTCCCCCCCGTACCCAACGCCTACTACAGAGAGCTCCGCCACAATGGGCAGCGACGGCCGAGAACATAGCGCGTTCCCAGGGCCGCATGACACCAACTCATTGACCGATTTGAATTTCTTTTCATCAGACTCCTGCCTACAGATTTCGGACGCTTTATCGCCGAGTCTGCAGAGTTCATTGGACAGCCCCGTAGACTTCTCGGAGGAGGATTTTGATCTATTTACGAGCACTCTTTGTACCATAGATTTACAACATTTACAGTTTTGAATCACTGTACAATTAGGGAAAAGGCTATTCAAATGCACCCCGTTGCATTATTCATAATTATTTTCGACTACAATATTCCTGAAAGAGGAGAGACAGAAAAAGAGAGAGACAGAGAGAGACAGAGAGAGAGGCAATCCATTCGGGTCTACATTCAGACACAGCCGTGTCTGAAGACGAAGCCGTAGCGGAAAGAAATTATTCATGCCGTTGACAGTATTGCGATGCTCTGTTCTAGTGAATTCACACCGGGATTACCCCTGTCCAATTTCAGGTATTTTATTACCTTTTGTTTATCTGGCATTTAGCTTGTGCTGATAAATGTGCGGGGACTCTTTTCAGTAAAGCTCAATCATTGAATTCTCAGGAAATGTCAGAAATAAGGCTAGCTGATTATAGGAAATTCTCCCGAGACGGGCATTGCCCCTGATGATGCATTTTAGAACTAGTTTATTTATTGAGATTCTTTAATAGAAAATTTCAAATTATTTATTGTACATTATTTTCATAGATGAAAATAAAACATTTATAAGTTGAAACAAGTGTGAATGACTTGCAAGCATTTCTTTAGCAGAATCTTATCGTTTCTGTAATTACAATTACACTGAAAACAAAGATATCATTTCATTAGTAATATTTGAGAAAATTGCAATGATTTATGATTTAAGCTACTAAATACAAAATGTACATCCATTATCCAACTACTATACGACAACAACAGCAGCAGAAACAACAACAACAACAATGGCAATAAAAAAATAATAGTATTGTAGCAGCAGCAGCAGTAGTAGTAATGGTGCAACTTATTTGTATTTGGTCTCACGTCAGGATACATAATTCAGTCACAAATACAAATCGCGCCTACAGTTATTGTGCCAGTAGAAATAGGCTACATATTCACCATATGTTATTATTATTATTATTATTATTATTATTATTATTATTATTATTATTATTATTATTGTGGATAATTACTGGAATGTGTGTTCTAAGATGCCAGTTAATTTACGTGGGCTCCAGCCTTGTTGATCTGGGCGCTTATGGGTGTATTGGTGGGGACATAGCCCCAAAATGGCGCTGGGAACACAATGAAGGATATGAACAATAACGCAGCGGCCATTATCGAACGTCTTGGTTGTGGCTGAAAGCAAGAGACGCTGAACTGACCGGTTATTGAATGTATGTATTAGTTTTAAATGAAGATTTTAATACAAACGAAGACCTTGTCAAATCATAATGATTATTTTTGACATAATAATCAATAATATATACAATATTTAATAGTTGGACCTGTCCCACTGCACCATATTTTGACCCAACAAGAGGATCATGTGGACTAAACAAGAACAGTGCACAAGGACAAGAATGTGAACTACATAAAAACAACATAATAACAATATACATTTTCTCTTTGCTGTATAAGCAATATCTTATATAGTATCTTTGTTCATACTAGGAGCCATTCAGATACATAAAATCACTGAGTGGAATACACCTAACAAGTACAAAAGCAATACTCAACCCTTTCATGCATTAATTATTAATTTTAATTGTTAAGAATGGTAGAAATGACTACTTCTCACCTTTTCAGCTTCACCTTTTCTAAATAGTGCTTATAGATTATTTAATCTAAGCCCTAAGATTTCACAATGAGTCTACATCTTTATTATTACATTGAAAGCATTAGGTAATGTAAAAATGAGGTTAATGGCTTTATTATGTTATATTTACCTGTACAGGTGTAAATATGTATATATGCATGTAACTGTGTGTATCAATGAGCTGGAGAGAGACTGGGCTGAGGATACATATATAGCTGCATGTTCACTTCACAGTCTGTTTTTTGCTATCACAATGCTGCTCTGCTGTGTCTGCATATTTAATTTGAATGTTGATCCAGATCATTCAAAATAATTGCAGGTATAAGTTGTTGACAGATACACATCGTTGTGAGAATAAGTAGAGTTAATGAACTTTGATCTGTGATGGCTCAAATGATATAGTTCTGTCAAAGTGTGGTAAGGAGGACAAAACTGACAGACACATTTACATTGAACACCTAAAAAGACAGACAGACAGCTACATGGATACAGGCAACAGACAAACAAAAAGACAGACAGGTAGACAAAGAGATACACAGACAGGCAAATATACTAGAAACAAGGTGCTTTGAATTCACATGGTTCAAATGTGTTGAACAATTGCACATGAATACATTATGTTACATGGACACAATTATTGGCCACGTCATAAACTGAAATATGGCAGTTGGTAATGCACGTTGTGTTCATGTGTAACTGACAGACATATTGGAATTACGTCACTTACAAAGATAGATAGACAGATCTGGTTGATTGGAGGGGTTGGTGGGGGATATAGGTGTGTGCATGCAAAGCCTTGGCCATTGTGCGCACATCTTGGCTTTTGTCTGGGAAACAAAAAAGGGGGTGGGGAACGAAATTAATGATTCTGAAAAGTGGGGGGATATTTCCCCTATGCTATAATAGTTCCAGCGTCCATGGTCAGATAGGTAAGGCAGAGGTTTAAACTATTACAATCTCAAAACAAGGTAAACAATGTCCTACCTATTCTGAGGCCATTCATGTCTAGTTAATATGTCTGCAGGGTACATTTTTCCACAAAAATGATAATTTGAAGTGTGGTGCTGTCTTTCAGTATTTTTTAGTTTTTCTTTTTAGACAGCCATCTCTAACAAGTCTATCAGGTGTTCTCAGTCTCACTTCACCATTATTAAGGATTTTTTTGTTTATTTTCTAGTGCATGAGTTCTGGCACCATTTCCTCTTCTCGGAAGGTGCAGCCTATAATAAGCAAAGGTGTAGTGACATGGCAATTTCCTAACAAGAGACAAATGTTAGCATTTTATAAAGTGGATCATGAGAAATAGCAATGCATGAAATGCCGTAAAGTACTATGAGGAAATTGCTGAAGAGGAGGATTAAAGCATGTAAAATATGCAAACTGTGAAGCAATTATAAAAGAAAATGCATAGCACAGAAGACATGTGCTCCATTTTAAGTGAAATCAAAACATAAGAAACATCTGCAGACAGTGACAGCGTTTGAGCTATAGCTTTTGTTTGGCAACATCTGTTTTTCCATACATTCTTTTTATTGATCTCTAAGCAGAATGAAAATGACTTTTAACCACAGATATTTGGACTCATCAGTTATCATAGATGGCACAGTTCTCCCACATGACAGAGTGGTTGACATGCTACAGTATCTAGGCCAAATGGCTGCCAAGAAAATATGCTCAGATAAAAAATGTGTTCTCTATGTCAGCCGTTAATATGAAGGTACTTTGTAATAAAAGTTAAAGCATTAGAGCCAACTAAAATAAGTTCTTTAAAATCATTTTTTTTAAATCATAAAAAAACTGTTTTAAACAAAATTTTACATTAGGTGAATTTCAATTATAAGATATATTCTTAATATGCAAAATAGCATATTAATTAAAAAAAATAACTTGCAAAACTTGTTTTGTGATATATCACAAATCAGCACTATTACATGTATACGCATCAGCCACAACATTAAACAAGACAAGAAATAACATTGATGTTTTTGCTATAATGGCATCTGTCAATGATTGGGATGAATTCAGGAACAGTTAATTCTTCAAGTAAATGTATTGGAAACAGGAGAAATAGGCAAGTGTAAAGATTCGAGCAACTTGGACAGGGTCCAAATTGTGATGGCTCAGTTTTGTGTGTGTGGAACAAAGACTAGTCTGTCCGATCTAGTCCAACAGAAGAGCTACTCTTACACAAAGTGCTAACAAAATTAAATCTGACTATTATAGAAGGGTGTCGGAAAAAAAAAAAGCATCATAGCTTGGTATGTATAGGGTTGTGTAGCTGCAGACATGTCTGAGTGCCATGTTGATCACTATTCACTGCTGAAAGCTCCCACAATACCCATGTGAGCTTCAGAAGTCAACCATAGGCTAATAGAAGAAGGTTTCCTGGTCTGATTAATCACATATTTCTATATGTGTGTGTGTTGCCTGGGGAGGAGATGCACCAGGATGCACCATAAGAAGAAAGCAAGCTTGTAAACGCAGTGTGATGTTCTTGGCATTTATGTGGATGTTACTTGCTCATATACATGTTACTCATTGCAGACCAAGTACAACCCTCGATGACAATTGTATTTTCTAATGGCAGTGACATTTTTCAGAAGGATAATTTACCCTGCAACATTGCAATACCTGTTCAGGACAAAGAGATCAAGTTGTTAACCTGACCTCTAAAATCCCCAGATATCAATTTAAGCAAGCATCTGTGGGATGTGCTGGACTGACTAGTCTGAACTATGACGACCCCACCTTGTAACTTATGGGACTTGGATTTGCTGCTAACGTCTTGGTGCCAAATACCACAGTACACTTTCAGAGGTTTTGTGGTGTCCATACCTTGCTGGGGTGGAGCTGTTTTGACAACATGAGGAAAACCTATAAAAAATTTGACAGGTGGTTTTACAGATTGTGGCTGAAAGGTGTATTTGCCTAGTGTAGCTCAATGTATAAATAGCAATTACTTTAATTTAATATATATACTTTTGTTAATTACATTTTATAAATTAATCTCACATATTAATTACAAACTCCTTTCCAAAATCTTTTCTAGATCACAGAAATGTCATATCCTCCAGGGTCTCCCTACATGACAGGCCAGTGAAAAAAATGGTACTCTAACAATATACCAAATATAAAAAATAAAATGTAGCATAAAGAAAGAAATCTCATGTCTGACATAAAAACATCTACAATATCGCCACAATACCTGAATTCAACATCTTGGAGCCATGTTAAAGTTGCATAATATCCAACAGTGGTAAATGCCGAATGAGTAAGAGATGCCGAATGAGTAAGAGAGTAAGAGTAAGAGATGCCGAATGAGTTAGAGTAAGAGATTCATTTTTAGGTAAGCACTTACAGCAATTCTTATTACCATTTAGTGAATACCTTCATGAGTGGAAAAGGTTAACTTACCTATATCAATCCCCAGGTAACAAATCAATCCTTAGGTTTTCCAAGGCAGGATCAGTGTGATCATAATCTAACTTTTCAGTGAGGAGAAAATATTCAAATGAGTAAATGTAATACAATTAATGTTCATTTCAATTCTATATGAAAAACATTGTGTTTCACAGGGGTATATATATGGATGGCATGCAAACCAAAATACCTTAGTTATCCAAGACTGAAGACCAGAGAATGCATATTTTGATGCATGGCTTTGTAAATCAGGCTGTAAGTAGACTCTTACAAATAGGGTACAACAAAGGAGGAATGCCATAGAAAACCCGAAGAAACTTTCAGTGGATGGTTCTTTTAAAGTCATTCACTTAGTTAATGTGATATATTTCCATGTGAAGCAGTGAGTGGAGTCAGACCCAAACAGGCACAGCAATTTTTTTTTACAATAATTCTTAAAAGGCATTCAGGTATTTATCGCTTCACATATACTGCAACAGAAAACACAGTCAAGTGGAACTAAAATATGTGCATGCACAAGTCATACAGAGTGGCAACACAATACTGCGAACTCTTGAAGAACTTCACTTGTGTAGACATGAACAATGAATTAACAGCTGCCAGCATTAACAAACTGTTACAGAGTTTGCAAAGAGTGGAAACAGAAGTGTAACAGGCTAGGTAGTGTAAGTGAAATGTCTACATGCAGACCTGGATATAAGTGAAAACAATGAAAAATTGACTAATGGAAGGGAGAGAAGGACAACAAACATGCAATGAAACTATTGGTTAATATTCAAATGTCAGGAGGTTCTGATGTAACAAAAATGTTGTCTTTTGAATAATATTACACAATGGACTATGCTTAATTTGATTAACAAGGCAAATACAGGTCTACTTTGATGTCAGGTTGACATTAAAGACCTATTTTTCTAAATGAAAAACATTTAAAGTTTAAAGAGACTTCACATAATACATAGGTAAATGTTTTCCTTGAACCATATGTCCAGGCTAAGAAGTGCTTAGGATTTTTTGTGCATGTGTGCATGAAAAGAAAAGTAGTTTCATACCTAAAATAACCCATATCCATTTTCTTGCATTCCATTAAGATGTTTCAAAAACTGGAGTACTGATGGACCTGGAACCCTGCAAGAAGATGAAAGTGTATTATGCTCCCACCTACATTTCCAAGGTTTATAGTTGTCTAACTGCTGGAATTGATTATATTATGGGCTCTTAAACACCCAAAACTACAATTAGATGCCACCTTCATGTCTACAAACTATATGGAAGACTTCCCAGCTGTTATGTGTTCTCCTATTATCTCCAGTGTATACAGTAAGAGTGTTGTCTTGGCAAAGGGAAAGTGCATAAAGGACCAGTAACTCTGATTCTGAGTGTGATTTATAATAATTATAATAATATTATAATAATAATCCAAATAAGTTTTAATAGAAATGATTAGAATGTGAATTTGGGTTTTTTCATGGTAAGTAATCAATCAATCAATCAATCAATCAATCAATCAATCAATCAATCAATCAATCAATCAACCAATCTATCAAAATGGAAGATTTTTTTAAACTAACTAATAGAATTGTCTACCCATTTAAAAGGAGGATCATCTACTTAGAGAAGGCCTATCACATTCCACTTTCCTGTAAGTCAGTCACTGTGTACAGTAAAGTGGTAATGAATTCCATACAGTATATCAGGTGACCTGCTGAAAGCTTGGAAATGGGTTAGTTATAAGGCTAAATACAAGGCTATGTACAGCCTGCAGTGAAGTGGAATTTTGAAAATGTACGTATAAAGAAATAAATAGAGAACAAAATAATTTAGGACAATAGCATGTTAAATCATACTGGTCACCTAACATCTTTTACACCACCCACAAAGCTTTGTAATGTAGTTAAAACTTAAGCAAATTAGATTTACAATGCAAAACTCAAAACCATATGAGAATGATGGCTGTGCAAAATGACTATTGCCCAGTGAAAACATAACCCAACAAAGTATTTATCTTTGGCTAAAACAATCTATCCAACTACAATAACAACAATGTGAAATTGCAACAGGTCAACAAAAACAAAAACATTTGTTATAGTGAAACACAGGATTTGCAAGATCATCCTTTAGTGAAAAAAATCATGCCAACTCAGTGCAGACCTGTTTAAGAAAGTCTGAGCAAAAGTATGGAAGAGAGAATCTCCCTAAGGAGCTGTTTCCATCAGAAAGTCATATGCCTTTGCTGAGAACGTTAAACAATGGCACATAGAAATGCTAACAGAAAAAATAACCAGAATCTAAAAATCTGACAAAGGAATTTTACCAGATATGAAAAGTAAATACAGGAAATGTTCTGGCTCCATGAGTGTTTCTGGCTTATTAGTAAACCTTTGTTTGTATGGAAATGTTAGTGTCCATATGTGGCTAAAGCACTCCAGAGTCAGTCACGCATGGCCCACCACCACTTCAGAGTTCACCCACCTGAAATGACAACATCTCTGTGCAGTGTTTGCATCTCATTTGCTTATAGGTGACTAGGGGACAGCAATTTATATGAGTGAATAGGTGAAATGAGGGTAAGACTGTTCAGTTTCCACAAGGATGCAATTTACATTTGGATGTGAACATATCACCTATTTTGGTCCTCACCATTTTTTAGACTATAGAAGATATTTTGACTGTTAGTATAAACTGAAGAGTGTATTTGTCTAATGGAATGCAACAGATTACTGTTCATACAATTGCTGAAAAATTACAAAGACAGTATTAGAATTGTATGAGAAATTAAAATATTGATAGTATCATTATCACAGTAAACAATGGTGGCTATATCATTATATGAAGAACACAACATGTCAAAAAACAATTGCAAACCTTTCTTTTAACATGCAAATAAAATCACCCCTTAGGTTTTGCAAATATAGTGAAATTAGCATTTGGAAAATGTATGCATTTACAATATGTTAAACTGAAGTGTTTGTAGAATTGCAGAGCGATTTGACAGGGTCTGGTGTTAATGGCAAACCGTTACTGACAGAACTGCTGAAAAGGAAGCAGTGATTTTCCAATGAACTGTCAGTACACAAGGCACATTGATAGGATGGTAAGTGAAATGGTCTGAAATGTAAAAGGGTCAAAAAAACGTGGGTGAAAACATTAGATAAATGTCTAGTGGCTACAACACTGTCTGTTGGTAAATAGAGAAAATCCCAGGCAGACTAATATAATTTACTAAACGTATACTAACTTAAAGTTAACTGGACACTTAATCAAGAATTAATTATTATCTTACTGTTTTACCAACATTAACATTTTATATATAAAAACGATTTGCAAAGGTTCACTGGTCCTTTTGGATACTGAATACAAAAGCTATTATGTGTATCAGCATACATTATCCCCAATTAATCTGAAGAGGAAATCAGTTCACATTCACATCTGTCGGAATATATTTGTTTGCATGTAAAGAATTATGAAGAAAAAATAAAGTAAAACCTGTTCATTTCAACCAGATAATTTAGATATCCAGTATAATATAGGAAATATATATTACTAATAGTCGAATTACTTAGTAAAAGTTTTAAGCAGCACAGAGGCAGACACGAATTCTGTAACAGGGCTCAACAAAAAGACTGCATTGATTAAATGCATTGGGTGATTATGCAAGTTCCAATGATTACTTGAGGCCGAAGCTGTTTTTTAAACATTGTAACAAAGTGTCCATATGTTCAGTTAATAACATCTGCCTGTTTATCCAGCCTTAAATACCTACTAAAATGTAACAGGCCTAAACAATTTAGGACAGACAGGACTAAAATAATTACATTTCTTCGTGAATTTCAAGACAATCTTGGGTTACAATCTTAGGTTTGAGCAACAGGTCATGGAACCGGAAGAGTGTAAACCAAGAGGAGAACTCACGTGTAAAGCGCCTGCTTTGCTTGTACCTCTAAATTTGCTCCACTAGGCGGACAAATACGTATAGCCGAGCTGAAGTAAACCAAGAAACTGAAGCCTAGCCTTGTGATAAAATTACCAATTTTGTTAAATTGGCTTCATTATTCTAATAAATATGTCACCTTAAAAAAAACATACTCACAATTATTAATTTAAGGACTTTTAGGCGATCAGCAAAACGAAGGTTACACGCGCTCAGCAAAATGAAGGCTATACACGGCCGTTACACAACATTACGCATTTACGATGAAAGTATAGAAATACGTAAGATGATTGTACAACTAATTATCAGATCTGCAATTTTTACATAAAGAACAGGGTACACTTTAATACTTCCGAAATACCGAAATACATTACGCTATGAAATCGATCAGTATCGTGACTTTTTAAGCTATAATCTGAATAATGTAGTTCCAAACAAAAAAAAAACAGTCATTCATCCATGCACAAACAGGCTACGATACCGTGGCATATTTAGCCGATGGGCACATTTGCAAATTTGTGGTGACATGGAAAGGCTTTGCAAGAAAAGATGGCTCCAAGACGCCTGCTAACAAGCTCTAAAATGTTTCCTGCAAGACCATCAGTTCACCAGACACAAGACACAGCTTAAAACATTCTGACAAGTAACAAATTGCTGTGGGCGTCATATTGTTAGTTGCTCTTTTCTTTCCATGTACCAGTGAGCAAATATTTTTGAGATCCCCAAGCCCCTCCTTTTAGCGTGGGCATATTTATGAAGAGGGGGATTTGCTAGACTATTGTCGTCTCCATTAATAATTAGCTGTGGTCCTTTCGCACTTTCCGTGTCCTCCGCCAACGCCTGTCTGGTCATATGAAGTGTGAACGCGATCACTGAGAGATACCTGGGCTTGATGTTTTGGGCAAAAACGCGCAGTGGGCCTATTTCACTCAGTGGCGTAAGTTTTAACTAAAATAAAACTCTTGCAGTCAGATCACCAGACGTTATTCTCTGTGTTGCACAGTTATCCACATACTACGCGAGAGAAACTCATTTTACGTTCTGTTCATGTTGGTCCGGACTCAGCAGAAGGCTTGCTGTCGGTCTAACCTCGTTTTGGTAACAGATCAGTCCATTGATTCAATTAAATGGGCACAAAGCCTACTAGGGACCGATCTGGAAACGATGGCGTCATTTCCAATTCGAGTGTTAAATGGATTTTAGGCCTGAATGCAGATGTTTAACTCTGAATAAACCGTCCATGTTTAGTATGACCTGTTAAACGCAAGAATGGCACAACGTAAGTCATAATGTTTTGTACTGTAAAAAAAAGAGAAAAAAGTATTCAAAACTAATACTATCATTATTGTAATCAGCGTTAGATAAATGCATCTGCACACTGGTAAGGTTTCCTAAAAAGAAGCGTTAAAATCTCAAAAGAACATTTGAAACCTTTCTTCGTTATTCTTTCTCCCTTTCGACCGAGGCTTTCACGCAGGCTTTGACATATTCTTGCTGTTATCAGATTGATGGGCCAGTTTGATTGAAGTGGCTTTGTCATGCAAATGTCAAGCGCGTGATGGATGGTCGCCGTGCGCTGACAAACTTCTGTAGGTCCCCCTACCATTGGCGCCGTGATGGTTCACGTGACCAGCAGCTGAGGTAAAGATGTGTTATAGGGAAGCACGGGCAAATACTTTGGATGTAAGCATTCCCCTTTTCCTTATGACATACTGCTGCGAGGTTACACGACAGGCAATTCCCAATTCACGGGTTCCCCTATCATTCTCAGCTGCGCATGGACAGTTCCAGAATGAACTCTTTTTTGGAGTACACAATTTGTAACCGAGGGACCAATAGCTACTCTTCCAAGTCTGGATATCACTTGGATCAGGCTTTCTCGGGCCCCTACCAGTCCTCTCAAGCAAGTGACAGCTATAACGCTGATGGACGACTTTACGTAGGGGGAAGTGCATCGCCAGCTATGGCACAACATCAGCACCATGGCGGAGGCTACGCACATCACCAGCACCAAACGCCACACAGCGGCATGGGCCTATCTTACGGTGGCACCGGGACCACGGGCTACGGTGCGCAGGCCTCTGCCAACCAGGAGTATGGTCATCATCAATATTTCATGAATCATGACCAGGATGGAATGTATTACCAGTCTCCCGGCTTTGTTGCTCCAAACGTGGGGCCTAATTATGGGTCGCTGGCCGGTGCGTACAGCGGGACACAGGGTGCAGTTCCGGCGGCACCATATCAACATCATGGCCTCGAGGGCCAAGACCACCAGCGACTCTACAACCAGGGCACATACGCCGACCTATCGTCTTGCCAGGAAAAGGAGAGGGGCTCAGATCAAATACCAGGGAAGACCTTCGACTGGATGAAAGTCAAAAGAAATCCCCCCAAAACGGGTGGGTTGGTTTTTGCTTGATGATAATCATAGTTAGATTCACTCTGAGCTATTTGTTATGTAAAGACTATATTACAAGCATAGTATCTTGAATTTATTAAATTCATACCAACTCAAGTAAAGGCCTCAAAAGAAAGGAATAGCAAATGAAGGGAGTCATTATTGCATCTTTGGTCCACATTCAGGAATTATTCATTGAACAAAAAGCTTGTCCAAAAGTCCAAAATCTTTTTTCTGCCTGTCCCCCTCGTGTTAATGCTTCAAGCAGACATGCTTTCTTACGCCCTAGGAAATGTCCCAACTTTGTTATCTTTAGTTTGTCCCCGGATTCTTTCGTTTTGGTTGACCTCCATAGTGTTCTAAAGCTTTCCCACTCAATCGTGATTGTCTGACAACGATTTAAAACTCCCACCTTACGCACGGAGACCACTATTTTTATATACTGTACAAATAGAATACTCATAAAAGCATATTTGGACTACATATATCATGCAAATGGATGTCATGCTGTGTATTCACTCCAGATTGTTATTAAGTTAAGATAGAGGTTTTGTGACCATGAGACATTCTGTGCACACACACACACACACACACACACACACACACACACACACACACACACACACACAC
>JBBPCW010000027.1:7043102-7055026 GCA_037974425.1 Phenacogrammus interruptus | reverse complement strand
GAGAGAGAGAGAGAGAGAGAGAGAGAGAGAGAGAGAGAGAGAGAGAGAGAGAGAGAGAGAGAGAGAGAGAGATTCTTTTTGGTGCGTTCTAGAGCTCTCCCTAGTGGTTTAAAATATAAACTCACTTTTTTTGCGACACGTTAAAATGACTTACTCCATGCTTTACATTAACTCACAGCCTTATCCTGAGAGCAACTCATCAAAACCACGACATTTAAAAAATACACAAACATGGCTGGGGAAACCTGCTGTGTTAGAAATATCACTTGTTATGGGTATCACTTGGTTATAGTGATCAAAAATTTCCCATCTACCCCAAACATAGTCGATTAGGAAAAACATCCATCATTTTGCATGCCCAAATCATCACACACGTATGTGTTTTGTATGTGTTTTCTGACACTGTATGACACACTGTTATCTACACAAATAAGCAAATGTATCTCACACAGCTGAAAAAAGCAGCTCTGTTGTCCATTTAGATAGATAACACATGGTCAAAATCACCACTGACTCAGGACATACTTTCAGTACTTGTTAGCTTCATTAGCTTTGTATGGCCACAAACTAAAAACAGGAAAAATTTGATTTTTGCAGAACTATTGGATTTTACTCAGGCTCTCTAAAGCACAATGCATGGCAGTCTACAGTCACAGTGGCGTCGTCCATCCTCAACATTAAGACCCTGGTCGCACACTCAGCCCTTGTGGTTTGAGGATCAAGTGTCCATGCTGAAATTGTTACTGGAGTTCCACTGCAACCTGAGCCTACAATTAAATTTCGTTATGTACTAACCAAGTAAATGTAGCTGGAGCATGGGGCATGTTTCTGGCATCTAGAGTACATCTGGCAGACTGAATGGCTTCCTAACTAGAGCCCCTGTCACTGTGGTAACAGCATAAATAAATAAAATGACAGGTGAGCTGATGACTTTGTAGTTTTACAGGGCTGGGCACGCCACACCTATGAGCAAGAGCTTGAGTTTTACTAAGCGTGTTTTATCGGGGCTACAACTGCTTCCTCACCTTGCCTCATTTAAGCTGGCAAACAAAACCTGACGAGGCATGATATGGTATTTCCAGTCTTATTATTGAAATGCAAACGTTGTTCGGTCGGGCAACGTCAGGAAGCAGAATGTTTGCTCAACTTCAGATTCTACTTTGCATAAGAGCATGTATTGGTATTATTCTTCCAGAATACACTCTTCTGCAGCATCACTAACAAAAAAACACCTTTATCGCACCTTTGTTTGTACACCGCAGCTGAAGATCGAACTCAGATATTTAAATGAATTGGCCTACCCCGTACAATAATGTATGTTGTTTTATAAGCTGGATTATTTTTTGTCCTATCCAGGCAACTGAATAGTTTCGTTTTTAGCATTATGGCTGCAACATCGTACTAGCCATATTTCTTATAGTTTACGAAGAATACTACAGAAAAGGTTAGATTTTTCCTGGGCTGTCCACACCCAGTCCCACAGCCGGTGCATGTCTCTTATCCAGCTAATCTGTCTTCATCACTAATGCAAACATTACTGGACGCTAATGCTAATAGCTAACGGCTGTGTCTTGGACCTAGTTCTGTATGTCTTTCGCCTGGTGATGAATGGCCAGGGTGTGGAGATCCACTCAAAGAGAAGAAAGACAAGACGAAGGTTGGTAAGATTGTGCTTAGTAGACCATTATTGTACATTGGCTCACTAATGCTATAGGATCATATGATAAATTAGTGGTTCATATATTTGTTGAGAAATTGGGGAGAAAGTATATTTATCAGTCAAATACTAGAATTAGAGTTGAAAAATACAAATAATTACTCACTATACTACTTTTCTGTGTATACCCATGTGTGTGTAGCCACACTTTGCTGCTATGGAGCACTACTCTTATTAGTCATTTGGAAACTTGTTCATCTTCTCAGCAAACTACATAGACTAATATATATTAGCTAGCTAGTAACAGCCACAAGTCTTAAAGCTCACTGTAAACCTGTTTTAAATGTAAATCAGCAAAATATCTGGTCAAATTCTATCGCAGTACATCCCTACTCATCACCGCTGTTTAGAACAGTTGTGAAACTAATAACCCATATCATGTCAAAACAAAATGTCCACACTTGAATGTAGTACATAACATTTTATAATACGCCCCTCATTTCCCAGGTTTTGTGATGCAGTGAAAATCTTCATACATATCCTCCTACTCCACCACTCCGCCACTCATCTGTTGTAGCTCATGTAAAATGACCAGAGTCCTTGCCTCGTACTTCCTCTCACATTCGTCACTGAGAAATGCAGAATTGCTCTCTCACACCTGAGTACCTATGATTTGGGGACAGACATCAGGCCTCTGTTCTTTGTCTCACACACATCTCCAACCTCCTCCCATTTCACAGCAGCCTTGGGTCTTTCCCAGTGTCATGGCCAGGACACATCCAGTACATTGACTAACTGATGGATGAGCCGATGCAAGTGTGTGTGCTAGCACATGTGAATGTTCTTTGTCTTTATATTGCATCCAAAATATCACAGTTAAGCAGATGGAAAGAAAGACGGTAAGACAGAAAGAGACAGACAAAGAGAAGAAGACAATGTGTGATAGAGAGCTGGGAATGGAATTCGATCCCAAAAGCCGTGAGCCAGAAAGAGGGAGAGTCACTGTGCTTCGGTAAAAATGGTGGGAAAATGAAATGCACTGAATCTAAAAACAAATCACTTGGTAACAGATATGTGACTATTGTATGTCATCATGAACATTCTTTTCTATAAATGAGAAAATTAATATCATGGTGGGTGTACTGAAAGATACATATATATATATATAAATGCTGGGCAACGATTACATTTTTAAATCGCGATTAATCACATGCTTTTTGCGATTAATCCCAATGAATCAAACTGTCATACAATAATTAATTCAAAAGTAGTGTACTGTACACTTTTATTTTAAAAGTATTGCTATATGAACAAAAGTGCAATAATATTTGGTTTGCAAACACTTTCAACAAATAAGTAGCTTTTCAACAGCGGCATTCCCTTTAACACAGATACACAGCTGCGGTTCAAATAATTCTCAACTTAAACATTAATGTAATCAAATCAAACAAAAACCAAAGCTATTTGCCACTGCAGGGAATTCACATTTTATCTAGTATGTTATAGAAAAACAAGGTACCCTCAGTTCAGAGTCCAGAGCATGGGCACCAGAAACATAGCTTTATAACCATTTTTATAATCATAATAATATTTAAATGAAATATATTTTTCTCTGATTATGCATATTGTGTAAACTGTATAAACTTAAAGGGAGCATTTTTCAGCAGGGGAGCATGAATCGATAAACTGTGCTGTCGATTTGCGCTACTATAGCCTTTTTCAACAAGGCAGCATAAATCATCAGAACACCGGTGCCCATGGTCCAGAGCCACGATCATTACATCAGGCACCTTCCGAACAACAGGAAGGTAACATTTACAATTCAGTATACTTTTTTTTCTGTACAGGTACCAGCAGAAACATTTTTCTTTTATAAGGGAGCATCAGAAGCAGTCAGTATTTTCAGTAGTGAGTGTCCCTATTCAAGTGAGTTGAAGCAGTTGAGAAAAACTTTCAAAATAAGAATAATAATTAAAAAAAAAGATTTTATGTGAACTCATTTTGGAACATTTTAATTGACATTTTCAAAGAGTAAAAGGCTAATTAGCATTTTTAAATAATGGAAAAATTTACATATGTAAAATAAAATAATATAATAAGCACTGTTTTGTTCTGAAAGTGATTGCATCCTATTCCTTTTATTAGCCCATACTAGCAGGGTAAAAATTAGCAAAACCAGACAAGAGAAAATGTGAACAAAAGAAATTAATGTGAATTATGGTGCCAGTAAATGATAGACATCTAATTAAAACAGACAGACAACAACCAGCTCGATCCTCCCTCATCCTGGGCACTGCTGGGGCTATTAGAGCCAGCAGCGCTGGCATGGCTCTGTGCTCCAACAGACCGAGTGCCATGTTGGCATGGCCAAGGCTGCCTGCTGCATGCCCATCAATCCTGAGTGCCATGGCACCAGGTTCAGGGAACACTTTCACTCACACCTGGCACACTACTGCGCACCTGTACTGCCTCAGGGGGCTAACCTGACACCAACTGGGTGGGTGCACCTATTAAGGTCATTAAGGTCAGAATTTTTGAATGGAGGCTGGTCCCTGATTTGATCAATATCACAATTTTTTTAAATTGATTTCAGAATTCGTTCATTTTTATACCAATATGCATCACAATGCTCATTACCAAAGTAATGGGTGGTGTAGTGTAATGAGCAACATTGACGCTTTTCAAGCAGCACAGTTGGGTTTGTTTGTTGCATGCCACATTACACCAGTAAGAGCCCTTGGGTAAGATTCCTAACAATACATTCGCTTATATCTGTGATGTGCAAAAAAATCTATTTTCCAATGTAAAGAACCACTAATGTTAAATGTCTGGCACAGCACCAATCACTGATATAACTGTGATTTAGCAGTGATTTGCCAGATAAGCAGCATATAGCTCTAGTCTACCTGCATCTAGTGACAGAAGGCTTTAATCATAAAAATTCTTGGCAAAAACAAAACGAAATATTATTTCAGAGCAGTATTATTAACTGAGCAAGGAGAAATAAAAGACATGAGGCTTGTGTGATGTTTCCACTTTGCCCCTATCCAATATTTTATTACAGGAAATTCATAAGTTCTCTCCCTTTTGAATGTTGGCAGACATAAGCAAATAACTTCCCTACAGCATTCTTTAAAGAGTCTACCACTCAACCTGAAAGAAAATCTGGGGTATACACTCCTTAAATGATACAAATATAATTCTTTTGTGTACAATACAAAATTAAAGACAAATAAATCAAATACATATATAAACAATTGTATATAAACAATCATTTATCATGTTCAGAAGGGAAGATGAACAGTGAGATGAGTAAATATCATACAGCCTAACATTCATCACATGGTGTTTAAAACCAATACAAAATGAGTTATGTCTTATATTGAGATTTTTTAAATTGTATATACAGATATAGTACCAAAAAGTTGAGCAAACTTAGCATGCACATTCTGATTCATTTACATGTAGAATACAATAAAAATTTAGTGTTGGCCAATTCAAGATGAAAAAAAAAAAGAAAATGGTGCAAGTGTATTGTGAATGTTTTACTACTTTATAGTATTGACCATGCAGTGGTGTAGGCCAAGCTTCAGAAGAGGATCAGATTAGTGAGATCTAGAATGGAATCTTTCACGAAAGGTATTTTCCCGGTGCAGAACTGGTGTCCATACCATACCCTATACCATGCCAATGTTTCTTCTTCTCTAAAGTATCCATATCTTCCATAACTTTAGGCTATATTCCCAACTATCCATCTACTGTATCTGACAGTATCTAGTGTCACAATGATACCATGAGAACTTCTCTTCAGGCTTTGACCACTGACCCCTGTGCTCAAGGCACTGGGCACTGATGCTCTTTAAACATAAGGAGAAGGTGTCCCGTGTGTCCAGGTGTCCAGTCGCGGACCCTTGAGGGCATACATTGTGGTCAAAAAGCCATACATCATGACTGCACCTGCCTCTGCTGACTGATGACATCACATATGTTCCAGAAAACACCTGTTCATTTAAAAAGATCATAAGGAATCTGTCCATTTCTAACCTTTGAATTGTCATGCAATCCAATGTTTTATGTGCCCTGATATGGGCTTTATGGGTAAAGAGAGAGAGAAAGAGAGAGAGAGAGAGAGAGAGAGAGAGAGAGAGAGAGAGAGAGAGAGAGAGAGAGAGAGAGGGGAGAAAGTCGTTTATTAATTTATGGACTTTATCATCCTCAATTGTTAAAAATCAAAAGAAACCACAACCAATTGAAAGCACACTATGAATTGTTCTACACTAATATCCCCATCATCTTGCTCAATTTATACACAAAACAAAACATATGTAACAACATTCCCAAGGAAATGTGGGAGATAAACTCAAATCGGAAAAATACAAACCTTTATAATGACAATTTCATTATGTCCTTGTTTCAAAGCATATCAGCACTGCCAGCATCAGAAAAGTACCACATTTCGGGTAAAATTATTGGCATCAAGGTGTAGCTGCTCCGACCTTATATTTAGGGCTGTAACTTCACGGGCTGTTGCAACATGACAACATGCCAACGAACAAAGTCACACTGAACACCTCCGCCACCAGCAAAGCTCTGTTTGAGCAGGGCCAACGAGACAATAATGCTTTTGTACTCCAGTATTTGACTGGTAGAAGCTGGTCTTTTTGAATGTATGTTTGTACGTGTCCGTGTGTGTGCATGTGTGGCATGTTTGTTAAAGGAAGGTGAAGCAGGGGGCGGAAGAGGCGTGTTTGTGCAGACACATGTGAACTGGTATGTTAGTTGCTCAGGGTGTGGTAGGGTTTCCAATGTTGCCATTGGTCCATTCGATACGGCTCTGCCTAAGCGTAATTAGAATTAGGCCACGTGAGGCGGAGCACCAGCCAATCGTATTGATTTTACGTTGACGTCTGTTGCAATTCCTCAATTCCCCACATGCCCCGACCCCCCACCACCACCCCCATAAGCCACATATAGATGCACAGGTTGGTTTCCTGCAGTGACAGCCAACACCCAAACCATCCTAATACTGCCACCCAACGGCTAAGCCAAGCAACACGGCTCAATCTCATTTCCTCTTCTTTCACTCATTCCAATCTCACTGTAATTTCCCTCCTCCAGGCAAATCCAATCTGATTCACCAAAACCGTGCAGGAATGATGGCATGATTAGGATGCCTACTAACCCCCAATCAAACACACACACGCTTCTGTAGAGGGCAAATAGAGTTCAGAGTTCATTTGTTGTTCACCACCATAACTGAAATGAGTGATCTGCCATGTTTTAGCCTCCAACCTAATGTCTCTTATTACAGCATATACATGGGTGAAATGCAGCAGGGGTTGAGGAAGAATAGTCCAGAAAAAGCGAACCTCATATGAATATGAATCTGACTACAATTCTATCATTGATTAATTCGGTCTGGCTGCAGTCAATCTGGTGACCTTGTAGGCTGCTAAGCACTCAGATGCTCTCAAAACATTGCACAGATTCTGAGGTTAACAACCTTCCATGGATTAACAACCCACGGTTACAGAAAAGTTAAGACAGGGAAGGGTGTTCGTTGCTGAACTGTCTTGGATGGCCTAAAGATGACCTGGTCAGTTCAAGTTCAGATCACCAGGTCATAGAGTGTTCACTGGATGAAAGGAGGTTGTCGGCCACAAGAAAGGAGGTTTGAGATCAACGGATCATTAAAAACTGTTACACATGTGCCATGCAGCTCAACTGCATCTCCTTTGGCCATATTTAAACTTAAATGGCAATAAAGCTTACTTAATTGAACTGAACTTAAATGAACCCACATGATGCATTCTGTTTCATTGCATCAGTGTGTATGGCAATAACTATGGAAATACTACAACTGAAGGTGTGTATGTTTTTCTGTTGCAAACATTTCTTTTAGATAATAAACCAAACAAACCTGGGTAATATTATGAAGAAACTTTTTTAGTTAACTTTTTCTGAAATACAATGCAGTGCCCTAGACTTGTCCTTTTTGGTCAGCTGTTCAGTGCAAATTTCTCAACAATCCCTTTTTACCTAATAATACAGAGCCAAGAGAAAAACCTAAACAAATCATCCAAAAAAAGGAAATTACTTGTCATGCCATTGTCGGTGCAACAACTTTCTTAATCCAGAAAAAAGGATGTTTGGGGGTTAAATGCAGTTCAAGGGTTCAGCTGCTGTTCACTGAGCCCCTCCCTGTCTCTCAGTAATCACAAATTCATCAAACGTAAGTGTATGTATTTATGTATGTGCTTCTGTGCATAAATGTATGTATCTTGTTTAGACAACACGAACATACTGTACTTACATCCGAGAGCGTGGGCATATCAGTGTGTACGCACGTCAAAACTTCTCAGCAGATGTTTAGTGTGTTGGCTCTGTGTGTGTGTGTGTGTGTGTGTGTGTATGTGGTAGATCCATGCCCGTTGCTCCAGGACGAGGAGCGATGGTGGCCGTCTTTATCAGCCGCGCTTTATCCTGCTAATGGCGGTGGCCCTGTCGGCTCCAGCCAGCCGGGTGACACCAGATTTGTAACGGGCGACAGGAACAGATGGAGCCGCCATTGTGGCTCGGAGGCCAGGCCCTGCAGAACCCCGCCTCTGTGTATGCTAATGTAAACTCTGCTTCACCGCTGACCTGACCGTGGCCCTCTCCCTGGGGTTTAGCCTACATACGTCAGATTACAGGCATGTATATGCCACTTAACATTGTGCAGGTGTGTATGTGTATGTAAATTGATTGTGTCAATATGCGCCTTATACAAAAACTAGTAGTGTAAGTCTCTGATTGTGCAATGATTTGGTTTATTGCAGTTATTTAGGAAAGGATTGGGTGTATCAAGAAATCTCAAATTTCACTATAATTTGATTACATCAAATATATATTTGTATAGTAGCCGAATATTAAATATACACTTGCATGATGAAAATATTTTTTGACGGTTCGGTGCATTGTGACAATTGTTTTACTAGATATCATTTTTAAAATACACAAAATCTAATCAAACCCATTTAAACAATAAAATCATTACAACAAGCTGGAATTTTACAATCTAAAATAAAAAGATACATTGATTAAACAAAAAATAATATTATATATGAATTATCATCTACTCCCCTAGTGTTTACTTGCTTTTAAGCATATATACTGTATGATATTTTTGCACTGTTCTCATACAAATAACACACATGTCAGAGCTAACCTATACACATGCCACATTTACAACAGAGTAGGGGGACAAAAAAAATGACTTTGAAAAGTGGGGGGGCATGTGTTCTTGTCACTTCAATGGAGCCAAGATAAAGAATTTAAAAGTGTTACTGTTGTGCAAAATATGAAATCAGTGTAAATTCAAAGGGAAAGTACATTTTAATAGACGGTTATTTAAACTGAGTAGCCAAGATCAAACCAAGTAATCATGATGGCCATTGTTACCTATTTAGACATGGTTTTGGTCTGTGCTACTAAACTGATCAATAATAAACATCTGCTGGAGATATCTAGATGACACCGTCTAAAACTGTCAATCGCTGTCATTCCAGTTCCAAGTCCCAAATCAATCACTCTAGTCTATGGATGTACCTATTGATCAACAGAATGAGATATATTTCATTCAGTATAATTTACTGCTTATATACCCTTCATCATGTCACTTCTCAATTAGTTCTGTCAAATGCCTCCAATAAGCCTGCCAACTGGAAAAAATGGGTGACAACAGCGTTTTCCAGATGGTAGATGTCAGCAAATTTAGAAAACTCATAGCATGATGTATAAAAGCTTCAAAGAAACTTTTACAAAGAGCATACTGAAGACCTTGCCATGGGAATTTACAGGTCTCAGGGTAATAACTTACAAGAAAACAAAAGTAAAAAGAATAAAAGTGAATGTACATTATTTGTTGTGTCCATTTTACATGACAAAAAAAGAATAACTGTTAACAAATGTTGTAATACAGATCACAGTTAGCAGATGAGGAAAGTCATCATTTTAAATAATAAACTGTCTTTCAACAATTTATACTGTTTATAATTTGTCATGTATATGGCAGATAATGAAATGTGATCACTATAGCATGCATCATTTCTGTTTTACGCTTTATGTGTAATTGCCTGGCCTGAATGGACTGTTTTGTTGTTGCAGTTGCTGAGACAGGAATAGCCCTGTTCTTCAGTGAAAGGAACTATAAATCCCCAAATGTAAAATATGCAATATTAGCCTGAACACTGCTCCACTAAAGGATAAAATGTGGATAATTTTCTGTAAATTAAACTATTGTGATTTTTCTCTCATTATATAAAACATTTATATTAATTTATGCCAATCAATCTGCTGGATGCTCTGGTTACAGAATCCACTTTTTCTATGATACTACTCATTTAAAGGTTTTATAATGTCTTTTTCATTATTTGGTCAATACACCATGTACCCGGTGGTCTAGTCTTACTATATTGCTTTCTAATATCATTTTTGTGCCTTTAAAAGTATTATGCGAAGAAACAGTATATTGGAGGACTGACCCTCCTGCTGAACTCTTGCCCGGGATCATGACCTGACCTGTCTGACCTTTTGCTGGTGTGACTTGTCTGCATGGCTGGCCTTGTTGCCATGACAACCACAAAGGTCGCCCAAAGTGGAGAGCCAGTGATGGATTCCACTTAGAGGATTCCTGTAGCTCTCCTTCTCTCCTCCGCCTTTCCTTCGTCCCAAATTGCCGTTCAATCGACACATTCGCTTTCATCCTTTACTCTGCACAAAGGAACGGAGTGTAAAATGGGTTTCAAACTACAGTGAAATACATCAGACATGTAGCATTAATGTTATTTCACTCACTTTTTCTCCCTGTGATTAAACATAAATAAACTTAATCACAGTTGGTCGCACTTTGTTGCTGAAAAGAGATTGGAGTCTGATGATTTGATTTTTAATATTTCAAGACAAATTGACACACACAGTTTACACCTACACATTTACTTGCTATTGCTGTAGCAAACAGCACCCCTAGTCAAAGGCAACATACATGAACATTCACACACTCATCACTGTTTAAGAAAAAAAAAAAAGGGGTGGAGAGTTTTGGGGTGATGGGATAAATCACCTTTTTTTTAAACAGTGGAAATGCTTTAACGGAAAATTATGGAAACTAGTTTACAGGAATATGATTATGGTTTACAGACCTTTTGTTACTTTTGGGAGAGAAAGATATATGAGAAAAAGAGCAGGAGAGAGGTAGAGATGGAGAGAAAAAATGAAACATATGTCTTCTCTCCATCACTGTGCAGGGACTGAGTTAATGGACAGAGTGCTCTTTTTGAGGTGATGAGGGACTATGAGGTAATCTGGACCGAGACCACCCTAACTTTGTGCATGTATGTGTGTGCGTGTGTGTCTGTATCTTTCGGCCACTGCTATGAATCTAAAGTGAATTAGTTTGCACACCACGTGTCTTGTAGTGTGAGTTTTTAAGCTTTAAACATTCTAAAATCATTTCAATTGATGTCTATGATATATAAAGCCATGTGCACACACGGGCACTTACTCTTGCACTCACTCTTTTTTCCAACACTCACACACACTTTGGTCTGTCAGAGGCCCATTACACTGTGTGTGTGAGAGGAAATGGTCGTCTGAACAGAAACAGCTTTCTCTTAGCACTGGCTGTTATGACTGGAAAATTTACATGCTAGAGGTTTCAGCCCACAGTCAGGTTTGAACGCAAGTAATTTCATGGGATTAAAATTAAGAGGATATTGCCTCAAATATTCTTGATTCTATATACCCCAATTCTCATTATGTAAGTCTAGTTTCAGTTTTCTCTGTGCCCTGCCATTCTCAGCTGATGTTTTTCTTTACTGAGTAAGTGCACACTCATGAATGGACCCATTTTCCCCTAATTAAAACGACTTGACATGAAACATCAAACATAATTAGTTAATACCAGTAGACTAACTTAATGAAGAGATTAAGTCAGGTTGTGATTATTACGTGATTAAACTATTACCCCAAAAATTTAACATAAATCAAGAATACTTCACATTCTCCTACTGGTCTTTTCTATAGTAAGAAACTAAGCATGATGGCAACACCCATTAATATATTAAACACAATTTATATATATATATATATATATATATATTTTTTTTTTTTGCAATTTGGAATTTTTTTTTCCATTAACGTATATATATATATACACTGTAAATTTTTACCATGATTTCACAATATTTAACAGTATTATTTCACAGTAAAATATTGTACTGATAATATT
>JBBPCW010000027.1:6983675-6999287 GCA_037974425.1 Phenacogrammus interruptus | reverse complement strand
ACTGGACTGGAAACGAGAGGCTCTGAAGGTCCTTCAGGAAGCCTGGAGAACTGTTCCTCAAGAACACATTAAAATACAGGAAAGTCTGAATCTATGAAGAAATGAGGGGGTGGCTCAAGACTTCTGCACAGGACTGTATATAAGAGAAAAATCTAACTATAATCTAGTTTTCAAGCAAGAGCCTTGCACTGTAGGACTGTTTTTCTGCTTGTGCCCCTCCTCTAGACCCGCCTACGTCATTCTGTAATGTACTATAATATCTTGTTTTCCTGCACATATGTACATATTCACATATTTATCCATTTTTGGGTCTTTCCTGTTTATTTGTTTACTTCCTTAAAAGTCTGCCCACTTTTCTGCACTGTTTATTCATATGCGCTCTCCAAGGCAAACTCCTCACTGGAAGAGAGAGAGAGAGAGAGAGAGAGAGAGAGAGAGAGAGAGAGAGAGAGAGAGAAACAAAGCAAGAAACTGAGAGAGCAAGACAGACAAAGACTCAGTGAGAGAGAAAGTGTGAGAGAACCATACAGAGAATAAGAGATAATGAGTGAGAAACAAAGATAGAGAGAGAAAGAGAGAAAGAGAGAAAGAGAAAGAGAGAATGAAATCAAGAGAGAGAAAAAGAGAAAAAGAATGAGAGAAAGAAAGAAAGAAAGAATGAGAGCCAGAGAGAGAGAGAGAGAGAGAGAGAGAGAGAGAGAGGATAGAGAAGAGAGGGAGAGAGAGAGAGAGAGAGCAAGATCTTTACCATTCAAAAGAATGTAGGTTTTGTCCTAAGCTATGGAGACACCTGTTTATAGCACTTATCTATAGCCTTATCTTTATTTTGAGTTTCTACTGAGAAATCTATTCCGAATACACTGGTTTAAAGGATTTCTCCAGTAGTGTGTGGTTAACAAACTGAAATAAGGACACACTTTTAATATTGCAGGTTCTTCAGCAGTCAATAGGTTTTCAGCTCTGTTATTAAGTGCAGGCATATGCTTCAAACTGAGGTAACTGACCGTTTGCTCCAGATACAGTAGGATCAGAACAGATTAAGAAATGCTGGACTATTCTTTGACGTTGTAAACTGTATACTGTCTAATCCAATATGGTGAATAGTTAAACCGTATGTAATATGATAATCCATGATGTAGCCTAAATGTACCAACGTTTGCTTTGTTACAAATAGTTCAGGCCTGTTGTCTCCTTCTCAGTATGTATTAAAGCTGCGCTCAGCCTCCAGCAAGGCCCCTGATTGACTTGAGGCTCAATTAGGGACGATGCGTTCAGTCCCCCGAGTGCTCTTATGTAAATCAGCACCTCAGATGCTGACAGCGCTGTGTGCGCACATGCACATCACACAACGTGAGCTGTTTAATTAGGTCTAGGTGTGAATGCATAAAAGTCATTGACAGATGTGCATGTGTGTGTGTGTGTGCGTGCGTGCGTGCGTGCGTGCGTGCGTGCGTGCGTCAACACATTACAAAATCTTGTCCAGATACATATGCAGATTTGGAATCTCAACAAAAGCTAACTATTATTGCTGTTGTAATTATTCCTCCTATCTTTTAAAAGGAGCTTTAAAGTCTTTAAGATAACAAAGGTATGAAATGTTGGTTTTTCTACATTTATTTTAATTGTGTACATCACAAAATGATCACACTATATACAAAAATATACATTCTTAAAAATAGAATGGCTCTAAAATGGCTCCTGGATTGAATGTGTGATATTTAAATGGGTTCAAGATCTTTACAATATGTGGGTCCACTTTACACTTTAAAAGGTTCTTCATACTGACTCTCTTACAAAAATATTGAAGAGTCACACATTTTTATGACATCACTCCAAAAAACACATTTAGGTCTTAACAGCTATTTTAGTGGTTGTTATAGGTTATATGGAAGCACATTTCTCAATGTTCTAATCTAAGGCTGGGATTCCCAAAATGGTACTTAGAAGGACAGATCTTAGATCAGATTCCTTCATATTTATGACAATCATTGTCATGTCAGCTGATTCTAGATCAGCCCCCCTAAGTCTGAGGTGGTTTGTGAAACCAGAGCCTGTTATCTTAAACAGTTACCTGGTACTTTCACCTGCATGCTATAGTTTTTAAAATTTTGTATAGCTCACAGTAAGTCGTACTGTATCCCAAACCACGTACACAAGTCTGTGTCCCCATAATGAAAAGTTTGATGTTGTTTCATCAGGTTTAGGGGAGTCTGTATTGCCAGCAGCATATGCCTCAGATTGCAAGATGTTTCTGTTTAATGATTAACATGCAGCTTTCCCTTACACACATGCACACACACACACACACACACACACACACACACACACACAACCAACTAACAAGCAGATACCCAGGCTAATTCTGGTGCCTTTTTAATGCCCTTTCAGAGACCAAAGAGCCTTCATGCCTGCCAAATAAATAAGCCAATAAGAGCCTATTAAATAATACATGCCTGTTATTTAGTGTCACAATTAAAAAATGTGTGACGGTTTAAACTGGGATGGGCAAAGCAGCACCCCCCAGCCTGCTTCCAATTAGACAGAGAAGATAGAGCCTTGGGTCCTAAAGCTGCCCTCACTGCCGAGTGCCAGTGGTGACCAGACATATGCCCGTTTAAAATGCTGTAAAGCTGCAGCCCTTTTTAATGGGCCGTGCCGGGCCCATAGGCCACGCGCAGAAAGAGATGATCAATCTTTGCCTCAATTTTTTTTATAGGGACCAATAAAGGTGTCCGTCATAAATTGTTTGGAGATCCCTCGCTCTCGAAAAGCTCCACAATAATGAAGCAGCAGTGGACAAGCTGAATAAATCTCGCCCACACACATGCACGCACAGACACACAGCCTGGCAATGATATAAACACATGCGCAAGCGCGCACATACACACACACACACACACACACACACACACAACACAAAAATACAAATACAATCCAGCACACTAGAATGCCAGCTTGGAGATCTGAGGATGCATGTTTACACACTAATTATGTTTAGAATATGGATTCCCAGACTTTCCAGTACTATAAACATAAAGCAGATACAAGGCTTTTCAATATGTTATAGCACCGCAGTACTGGAGAAGATATCCCCATAACATTTATTGCTGTGTTACACAACTCTTTGTGTTCTCTGTATATTTTTAGCTGATATGATAAATTCTAAAACACCCTCACCGTGCTTGTAGCATGTTTTACCATGGATCTCCTCCTCACTACATGCACGCTGTTAAAAACAGTCTTATGTAAACAAGTTATGAAAGGTCTGGCAGTGAATTTTGCTGTAAAAACTATAAAATATCAGTAGATTTCTACAAATGCAGTTGTAATAATCTTTCAGTTTTTAGTAATAACAATTCATTTTAATCTTTACCTATTGTGTATGCAAAAACTACAAAACATATATATTGATTAGCAGTCAACATATTAAAATCAAGAGTTGTCAATAAAAAAAATATTATAAAATGTATTAAGTAATAAGATAACATAAAGGAACTCTAATGCATTACACATGTTAATTTTTCCTAATTTATGTAACTATAAATCATTAAAGGAATGTGTGTTGTGCTTTCTAGCACCAAGATGTCGGCAGCAGATCCTTTAAGTCCCTGGATTGGACTAGTTTGTCCAGCAGATCCCACAGATGCTCTTACAGGACTTAATGACCTGCTGCAAATGCCTTAGTGTCAGATACCTCAGCACACCTTCAGAGGTCTTGTGGAGTCCATGCCTCACTGAGTCACACATACACACACACATATACACACACCTTATAAATCCATCATGGTCATCATAGTGGCCCATGCAAGAGGATAATGAAACCTCTTTGGATGTTTTAGATCTAGCAGGAGTCAAAGTTGGCCTCCCACAGTTATTACACACTTGCTTTATTAGAATTATCGCCTGGTAGTCTAGTGGTTAGGGCATTCGCCCTGCGACCATAAAGTCCAGGTTTGATTCCCAAGACCGCTAGGCACTGCTGAGGTACCCTGAGCAAGGTACCGTCCCACACACTGCTCCCCAGGCGCCGTGTTCCTGGCTGCCCCCTGCTTCACTTGGTGAATGGGTTGAATGCAGAGGCTGAATTTCATGCTGTTCACACTGTGTACTGTGGTGTGTTCACGTATGACAAATGTTCACTTCAAAGCTGTTTTATGGCTTTGTCAAATATTTACAGTACAACAAACAGGATGTAAAATATGTGTATTCATCTGTTAGGTTGAGACAAATACATGTAGATACAAAAGCCAAAAATTAATTTATTGAAAACCCAGTTCTAGGTTCTGTGCCTGTAACACATTTAGAGGGCAGTAGTGAGTAATGTTTGTGTGTCTGAACTTTAGCTGTGTCTGTAGTCAGGTGTGAGCTACTAGTCAAGTATTCATAACTATAAAACTAGTCAACAAATTTGGCCAATTAGAGGGAGCTCAAACTGGACACATACTTGGTGAATGGGTTAAACGCAGAGGTTGAGTTTCATGCTGTTCACACTGTGTGCTGTGTTCACATATGAAAAAATGGTCACTTTCATAAGTGTTTTTGTGCGCTGAAAAATCAGATCAAAACTTAAGACAGATCATATTTCAGTTTGTAATATGGAAAAGGTTAGTGATTGCAGACTTTAATGCATCTTTCAAAGGAAAGATTTTTTTTTACTATAACTTTTTATTTTGGCTTTAGTTTACTTCTGCAATATATAAGTTCATTAATATTAATATACAATTTCATTGAACATACTACATTCTAATCCCTCTAGAGACTTCTGTACTTATAATATACCAAATGTTAACATTAACCAAATTAAGTTTTGTACATGTTGATTTCTATAATATCTACAAAAGGTTGCACATATTCATAGACACACACACACACATACTTAGCTACTGCCCTACATGCACTGTAAAACAACACCATTCGGCATGTGAGGGCTATCGCATGACACTGTAATCAATGCTGAGGCTTGACTAGCAAACAACACAAATCAAGCTAAATTAAGTTTAAGAGGCTGTTGAGCCGCTAATGGGGGAGCAATGTGACGTTGGGGTGCTGGCTCCAACACTGAGGTAAATAATGGCACTCTGTCGCTCGTTGGCCATCACTCAGGACCGATGGCTGGTGAGGACAGTCGTGATAGCTGTGAAAGTAAGTGCCGTGTGTTTGGGCTGAATGCCATAGCTTCCAGTGCTTACTGTAGACATAAAGGTTCTGTTAAGTGTAATAAAGTGATGGGTGACCTCTAACTCTGCTTCCTGTCAAGTCTGATGGTCTGGTGATCGACATTCAGTTGAGTCTGTGTTTTATGCATTGGTGTTGTTTCCATCCTGGGAATTTTCAATGAGCAGCAACAACAGAGACCTGCTTGGTTGCATGAACCAATTCCATTAAACTGGAACAGTAATATTAAGCTACGTTCTACACATCAAACCATAGAGCTTCATTCTAATATTTCATTTCATTACTTTTACTGCTAAGTGCCCACTGATCTACCCAGCTGTGAATTCTAAAATTAAACCTAAAACAACAAGAATATATTTAAAAAAGGCACTGTCGAATGCACTGTCAAATAAAACCATGCACTGTTTAGACTGCTGCAAAACTTTAATTGTACACTGTACAATTACAATAACGAAAGCAATCAATCATTTTAAAACTGCAAAATGCAATGGATTACACCAAAGCCAAAGGTCAACCTACTTAACTGAACAATATCAGCAATTAAAATTTCTATCTATTTTGTCACTGCTTTCCGGTTACTAGGCATGGAAGACAAGTGATCCTTTACTCTGTGAGTACTATACACAAGTCCTTGGATCAATGACACTGTCCCTGGTCATTCTCCATTGCAAATTCAAAATGCACTAGTGATCTGGTTCTGGAAAACTGGCCAGTAGTTCTACAAAGACAGAGGAAGAGGAAGCAATTGCTCTCTCTTTGCCTCTCATTCTTATCAGTAGGGCTTCTACATTGCTTGTGTCTCCTGAGTGCTCGGTGAGTGCTAAGCTGATAAACTATTCTAAATGACTGGACATAGTCATCAGTAAGAACCTGAAACAAATCCCACTGCACCAAAGGCAAACAGAAGCCAAGCGACTGCTCTATATAGCTACGCTGATGATTTGTATCACCTACCCCAAAAAGATTAAAAAAATTAATAATTGTGAGATCTTTTGGCTACACTCTTGAAGTGGTACTTTTTACATGATTCCTTATATCAGTACATCACATGTACACTTCTCTTTTGCAAAAAAAAAAAAATCTTTTAAGAATCATTAATCAAAATGTTTTTTATGGAAGCATTTTCTGTGACATCACATAACAACATGCATTTATACATTTATGGAAATGTATTGCTGCCACTGTACCAATATCTGAACTAGAAAGAACAATTCAATTAGCTTTTTAAAAGAAAACATTAAAGATGCAAGATTTTGTTTCATTCACTAAATAACCCGTACTTAAAGACAGTACAGGTTATTTCAGTTGCAAATCATGCCTCTATTCACCTAATACAGCATCCCCTCCCCTTTGTTATAAATCCATGTCTACTCACTTGCCACTTTCTGTGTACACTTTTACAGTGTAATAGAATACTATTGATGAGCTAAGAGTGGTCTTGTGGTTATAAACGAATTACTGATATAGGCCTAGAAGATGCACATGCAAGCATACACATATATACAAACACACACATGTATATGTTAATGGATTTTAGTTGGGTGGGCTGGATAGGGAGGGGCACATGATCTAATTATCATGGGAGGGAGTGGGAGTGGACTTACTTTACAGGCGCATATGAATATTCACACAAAGAGGAGGGTCCATCTAAAACAAGGGAGGAAGAAGAGGAGGGGACAAAGCAAGCATAGTGGTGGGGGTTGGGTGAGAGGGAATTTGAGCTGGAAGAGGAATCAAAATTGAGCCTACAGTGCTATCCAGTGGAGAACTTCTAGAATGCAGCATCAGAGCTCTCCTGTCTATGGAAAGGCATTCTATCAGAATCATTGCTTCTCTCTTTAGGCTATATTTCTTTTGCCAGCTGTTTATCCATTAAACATCACAGCAAGGATGCCTCCTGGGTATTGATCAGAAATCAGTGACTCGTATGACCTGCTGTCAGCTAAAGCAAACACGGCTATCCAGCAGCTGCTTAGAGATGTGCTGTTGATTTTAACTTGCCAACAAGGACAACCATATATATCCCAACACACAGCATTTCTCATAATTATTCAGTGAATAGGTTCAATTAACACTGCATGCAGAATGCTCTTGAATACTTTAGAAATATACCTGCTATTTACATCAATCAGGTCTGTGGGTTGTGATGTTTTAGCAGTTTGCCCATTAAAAATGTGTGGCAGTGAATTGTGAACTGGGTTCATAAAGCTTCTCAGTGCTGGTCTAAGATTGGGCTCCTATCGATAAGATCATCCTAAATAAGACAGAAATCTGATGCTATATAAGCAGCTTTATACACATGAGCCCTGGTTTACTCATAGCACCAATTCTTTCTTAACTGAGATGCTCAGAACTCTTCCTGTCCTTGCACCTTTCTTTAATCTCATTTATGTTGTTACCCATGTGCAACCTATACTGTGGATTCCCTTCCACGAACACTGCTTTTTTTTTCTTCTCCTGAGTTTCATTTTCATCCTGGAGGGTTTAATGTGCAATCAGTCTCTGACGAGACCCATGCATTGCAATTATCCATTATTATGAGGAAAGATGAGTAAGGTTTTAGAACAAAATTCCACCTAAATGAATGTCTCTATTAATCATTGTTATGTCTATCGGAGGAAAATTGGTTTCTCAGCTTTCTCTATCTGTCGGTTATTTATGTATTTCCTGAATGGAAGCTTAATTACAGACTTGGCTCTTTAGGTGAAGGCCTAAGTCTTAGACTCAGGGAGGTTCTGGAGTCACCTTAAAGAGCGTCACAAGGAGTTTTGTTTTTGCTATTACAAGGATGAAACCTGGGATAAAATGGTTTATATATCATCCCTTTTCCTTTCAGATATCAAGATCAGGGGAGAACATTAGCAGAGAAGTCTGGTAGGAGTGATTCACAAGTTCAAGTGAAGGTGCACGAGGTGTTCTATCTCAAGGCTTTGCCTTGGAGGGCTTAGACGTGTTCTGATTGCACGAATCTCAGAGCATCTTGATTAACAGGCTGAAAGCGCTCGGTGAGTCATCATCATGACAGTAACATCGGAATGTTGAGATGTGTGAGTCTCATTTGCACAACTCCCAATCCACAGTGCAATGCTGGAGCAGAATACTGAATACCAATTTAAGCCAACAACAGGTAAACAATGTGCTCATCACAGAGCCAGAGTCATGACAACTATCTCCATGGAAACCTCCTCCAAGGTTCTGATAGGAAGCTCAATGAAAAGAGAAGGTTGCACTGCCATACATGTACAGCAGGTGGCACACTGATATGTCACCTATGGATGCGTCTTGAGAGGGATTTGACAGTATACGTCAACTTAAAGGATCCTGAAATGCATAAAGGAAACAGAATAAAGAAAGTAGCATCACATAGGGAGTAACTGTGATAGTAACAAGGAGAACATTCAGAACAAGTCATAGGAAAATTAGGAGGTTCAGTTTATCGATATAACCTAAGCCTAAATTCCAGCAGGACAACAGCTGTTGGACATTTTTATTAGACAACCCTCAGATTTAGTAATCCAGCTAAATCACAAATCCTGCTTTACAAAGCACCCTACCACAATTACACCTTGGCTTCGGAGTTGTAAGGATAAGTGATGTTTTCAACCCTTAGCCCTTACAGATATTGCAGTTATTGGAATGAAATGCATGGTTCAATTTCAATTCATAATTTTTCACTCATTGATCAGTGAAATAAGAAAAGAAATTCCATCAAAAGTGCACGTTATAAACATTCAGGCAACACTACATTTGACGCAGTACAGCATGTAAATCAAATACAAATGCCATGTACAACTCACCATTAAGGTTGGTATGCAATGAACTATGCACTTACATAACGGCATTAGAATAGTAGCCAAAAATGTAGATGGTAATTTTTGACTCCTAAGGGATAAAGAGGTTAAATGAAATGGCAGACATTTGGGCCACTGGTTTAAATGTAGAGCCTAAAGGAAATGTAAAGCCTAAAGGATCCTCTAATAGGGGATGCATTTTGATGGAATTAAGTAAATTATTGTACCATTTCTGCATCATCATTAAAAATATAATTTAAGACAGACAGACAGATATATTCATACATGCATGCATGCATACATACAAACATACATACATACATACATACATACATACATACATACATACATACATACATACATACATACATAGACAGACAGAAAGACAGATAGACAGATAAACACTTAAGCTGAAGATGAAAAGTCCCACTACTCTTTATCCACTTCAGTGGATTCAAGTCGGAGCGGAAAGCTTGCTCTGCTGGCCGTACATAAAAGACACAAGCTAATATTTACACAAGGACAGGTGTTAATATTTACCCCCGTTAATTCCCCGGCCCCTCTGTATGGAATGGGGCTGCACCAACTTTGAAGAGAGCCATCCTGTGCCCTCTCCTCTGTTCCCCTTAAAGTGTGGCCTGGTGTGTTTGGACAGCACTAATCCCACCATGCATCAGGCTGACACAGGGGCTCGCTCTTATCAGGGCCCATGGAGAGGGCTCTGCCACTTGGGACAGGAGAGAGGGATAATGGGAGGCTCACTGTAGGGGAGCCTGCATGGCACAATTACTCTAAAATTCTGACAGCGGTAAAAGACCATGCTGCCGATGAAAGGTTTGAGGACAGAAAGCCATTTTAAGAATGTTTCTTTGTCAATTTGATACAACAATAAATATGAAACCATGTAGATCTTGTCATCTTTCTTTGCTAAAATGTGTATTAGCATGGCAATAATGATTTCACCCAGTCCTGCAATTACAAAAGCTATGTAATGCTATGAAAAGCACTGTAAACGGCTTACTTGTAAAAATATCATTGTTTTAAAATAATACAAAAAATGTAAGGGAAACCTTGTTGGAAGTTGGAAAAACTAGAAAACCGAGTGAAACAATGTGCTTTGATAACAAACCATACAATCGTAACTTAAATATGGATTTTTTGTGATTTGCCAAATTTGTTTCACATATTTTAAAAAAATAAAACAAAATATAGATTTATTTGCTGAAAATAAAAACTAAATATTTATTAATCCATTGAACGAGGTATATATCAATTCTGCAGTGCTGATGCTTCTGACATTAGATCATACTCAGCACATAACATATGCTAGTTATCCAGTAGGTTCAAGGCAATAATTTTATGTATTTGCTAAACTATTGCCTCACCTGTTTACTGCTGTGGTAGGGAGATAGCGAGATAATTTATTTCTGTTAATTAAATGACTTTTGTTCAGCCAAAGATGAAAACGATAACCTCAATGGCCAACGTCTTAAAAAAAAGGTCACTCAAGGAAGGATGAGGGACTGGGCCAAAGGTCACTGTCAGGAAAAGTCAGCTTCCTCCACCCACTGGGTCCCACACATGTGTACACGTACACACAAAACACACACACATCAAATCCACTCAGAACGCTGCCAGAAGGCAGAGAAAAAGCGTTCATATTTATAACTCTCATTTCACCAGTGTTTTCTCCCTGAAGCAGGAGCAGGCCGTCTCCGCGCCACCCTGATGAGTGCCATAAAACTCAGCTGCCATAAAAATTGATTTGAAGCGAAAGAGAGAAAATGGAGACATACTCGAAAATAATTATACACATGAACGCTTAAACGCCGGCTGCCGCAACGCCACGTGAGTTATGGCACATATTTACCCAGAGCACAATGCAAAAATCTGACCCCCCGCGCTGAAGTGCGAGACGTTTTAAAACTGTGCCGTTATTGTGTTCGTCTGACTTTGTTTTTAATTCAGCCCGTCTTTACTGCTTCAGAGTCATATTTGTGTATCCTACTCTGTGTTCGTCCTGTCAGTCTGGGCTGCGGCGGTGATTACTATATCCACAGGGGCCCTGGGAGAAATTGCACACACTCGATAAACTCGATACACTTTACTAATGAACAAAGCAGTAATTCAAGTGTGAGAGGCATCATTACTTTTAGCTCGCCTCTAAGCCAAAGGACAAGCAGCGAATGGGGTGTCCGCTCCCGTAGAAATATTGCCCTCACCTGAAGAATTCTGACATAGTTTACAATCTCCTTAGTGGGCTCTGTAGGCAAGGGGTCATTAGGTCAGCAAGGGTTGCCAGTTCCAATCTCAGACCGGCAACTTAAAAAAAAGGATTAGGTTATGATTAATGAAGCAATAAGCCAATATGATAGAGCATATGAGTCACAGTCATTTTAACACAGTTAAGCGGTGAGATTAGGCACAACAATGTGTTATCAAATTGCAGTAAAACAACAATACGATCAAATACGCCAGGGTTTAAAAAAACATTAATCACGAGAAGAGAGAACAGTTGGCTGTGGTCACACTTGAAGATAGTTATTATTTCATATTATTTCATAACTGCAATTATTTTCATTATTTCAAGAACATGTTGGCACATTATTGAAGGAAAAATGCTTTTAACATTTTGAATTCCAATTGTCACCCATTTCTATTGGTCCATTTGTCATGAAATAGATAGCTGGTATTTTTAAATTATGTAAAAAAACAACAGCAAAAGGGGGATATTGGTAACCAAGTCACTGCATTTAGAACTGGGACTATATAGGTTTCAGAAGAGGGGGGTGTCTATTATTCACCTCTATGATCTTAAATTTTCACTCATTTTTGCACATTTCACATTCCCTCCCTCCCTCCACACGTCATATTATTCACCTTCTGGTTTCCGTCTGGCCCTCTTTGCCTCCCTTCCTCTTTCCTACTCCTTATATCATCTGTAATCTGCCACATTAATCAACCGACAGTGCCCTCTGCTCGACCCCAAGCAGAGTTCAAGTAAACCTGGGCATGTCCTTGATTTGACTCCGACTTCCAACCCCTTTACTTCTCTCTCTCCATTTATCAGTTTCTATAAGACCCTCCCCCCCTCATCCTCACTCATTGGACATTTTACTGTTGGACTCTTAGGGCTTAAGGCTCCTAAAGCTCCACCCACCTCAAAAGATGTGGGTGCTTGACTGAAGATTGTAATTGGTTCTCCCTCCCTTGACTATTTCCCAATCAAGCTGGAGAAAATATCATCAATACACCTCCCTCGTACTCTTGTCTTGGTTCTTCCAGCTTCGAAGACATCCTCCTTTCAGAATGTCATGTGATAATCTTCTCTGTATCCCTACTGTACTCTTGCCCTATGGTTTATCAGTGTACATTACCACATGAAATGGCTGCACATGTCAGGATTTTATAAACAATGTTATAAACAGATCATTCCAGGTCTGAAATTATGGCTGATTCTTGGCATAAATGCATATGAGTGTACACTTGAAATTAATTTCATATTAAAATCTTGTTTTTAAAGACAATGTTTTTAAAGAAAATGAGAGAAGATGAGGACATTTTACCTTGTGCCCCAGATTTTCTAATGCTTTACCTTACAGGCAGTCTATAAACTTGACAGTCTTATGACAAAAGAGTTCTCTAGATTCTGGATCTTTCCTCTTATCCGCCCATCTGTGTTCTGCCACCATCTTTCCTCCACTCTACCTCTCTCATCTTTCTTTCTTTCTTCCCTCCATTCATCGTGCTGGATGGATGTCTTTAAAAGTGTGAAGGTGGAAGTGCGGTTTGGGGGTGACTGGCATAGTCGGCCTAATAATGGGCTCTTTAACCGCCATGACGAATGATTGGCGGTTTCCCCCTGTGATCTGAGGAGATGGGACTACAAGGTGCAGTGGAGGCCAAGCCTGGATAGAGTGTTAATGGATGGACGTCCACTTCCCCTAAACTATAAAGCTCTACTCCCCCCACACCCTACCCAACAACCACTGAGGAACAGACTGCACACATAGCCAGAGAATGAAGCAACAGTGAAAGACAAATGCAAGAGAATAGAGGGCCCAAAAAGAAACCGACAAAGCGGGCTAAGGGGCTTCATTCCTTTCCCCTGGAATTCCCCTCATTTCTCGTTAGCAAGGGAATTTGTATGTGCTAGTACAAGAGGCAGGACTGAGGAAAGACATGCCAAGCAAAATACTTAACTCTGTTTTAGAGTATTAATTTGTCCATGGTCTTCAAACATTCTTTGTGGAATGAGAAGACATGACTTTCAAGATGATGTGATTTTTACAGCTTTACTTAATAAAACAATTTTACAAAGCTAACTTGCTTCGCCGGCGCTCTAAACCAACAGTACTTCTATATACCTCAAAGAAACTTCAAAGAAGATATTTTCTTTGACCAATTTACATAATTTGCCCCTTATTGTGTTGCTTAGACAATACATGCTGACCATCTAAAGCATCTTTTATTTTGCACTGGAGCAGGACGGTTAATGTGGCTAACAAGATATGGAAACTCGCTTCTAACCACATAGAATCATGCAAATGGCATGTCTAAATAATCCTCCGCGTCCCTCAAATTACATAATTTTTAATTTTGAGATCACAAACCATCTCAATGTGGTATGAGGCAAAATATATTGATTTAGGCCCTACATGCACAATACATATAATTAGGTTTAAGTTTGCATTATTTCTTTGGCATTTGAACACCATGTTTTAGCTGACTGGATACATTTGGAATAAAAATAAAGCAATATGAATTTCATTTTGGACAAACCATTGTTTTAAGTCCTATTATGTCATGGAACTTTCCCATTTGCAATTCCTTAATCCATCCTGTTCTAAAATAAAGTCTTCAGATGGGTCCCTAATGGGCTTGTGTTTGGTCTCCACAGTTTGCTCTGGTCCCTCTCAGCCTATTAACTCTGTTGTATGAGTTTAGTCTATCATTCCCCCAGTTAAGAAGTCATACCACAAATGCTTTCTTCAGCATTCTAAACCTGTATATTATTGACATCTGTGCAAAAGAGATCATACATGGGGATGTTTCTCAAATATTTTCCCAAATCTCCCCTTTCACTCCTTTTTCTCCACTTTTCTCCTTTTCTTTCACCACTACAATCCAGACTGAATGGCTGGCCTTTGAACTTTTGACAATCAGGTGTCTGATTCAAAGCTTTGAAGCAGGTCTCTAAGCTGTAGAGGGAACCCACAGTGGCCTGCTGAGGCAGTCTAAGGTGGGAACTGGAAATAAAGCATGCTCAGGGCAGATATAATGTGTGTTCTATGTTCCCCCTGAAGACTGTGCTGGAGATCAGAGAGATCATGAAAGAGAGCCAGGAAAGCTGATGCGGCAGAGTCCTGTTCCTCTGAGGGACAGGTGGATAGGATAGTTTCAAAGCTATTTTCTCATAGTTTCAGGGGCCAAAGGCAAAGCAGTGCCATCACAGAAGTGAGAGGTCATTCTAACAAGTCTATGGCCATGCCCCAAATGGATCTTTACTCCCTTGTTAGTGTTGCACTATACAGAGATGAAGTATTCAGTGTACTAAACAGTGGCTAAAATCTATAAAGAATTCAGGCAGCATCATACCGTCAAAATGCACCAATTCCATAAACAAACAATGATTTTAGTACAGGGAATGACGGAAATGTGTAAAACATCACTTGGGAAGGTGTTTTAAGTTGGAGATGCTTAATTTTTTCACACAGCGTATTTGTAACGTACATTGTGACAACATGTATATTATTTCATTCAGTTTTTTGGGAGAGAACATATCAAAAAGCGGTGCGTAAAGTGATAACAGACAACAATAAACAATAAACATTTAAAATACCAAATAATATTTTGCTAGATTCATTGTTAATTTTAGGGTGCCTAAAGAAATTCAAGGATAAGAAAATACATGAATAAAACATACTCCATTCTACACATTAGCCTTTACTGCACTTATATTAGAATTCACTTATAAAATAATTAATATCTTCAGTATTTACTTTCAAGTAGCATATGCTGACTTCTCAGGGTACTGCAGCGCCTCTGTACCCCCACAGTCTCTTTAGAGTAAGAAAATATTCTTTACATGTTTGACAAGTGTATTTTTACATTGTAACCAACACCCAAAAGTTTTAAGAACAGACTCAAACCTGTTGATACATATTTTAAGGTAAATGAAATTTATTATTATATTTTTATTATTATTTATTATTATGTAGTTAATTATGTGTGCATGTAATTGCCTTTGAATAGTACTGCAAAGCAGTGACCCTTGGTTCAGTTTAATCAAAAGGATTCAAATATATGAAAAGAGTCCATCACAGCAACACATTTCATTAGACAAGCCATCCTATTCAATCAGTTCAGATAAACCATAATAGTTGAGATAGGACAGTAACTGGTTACAAAGATCAACACTACAAGTCTATGTATGTGCTCAAAACATTAATCACCCATATAACTCAATGAGACCAGCTATAGCTTTTTTGTCATACACACACACACACACACACACACACACACACACACACACACACAAAGCAACAACATTTAGTGATGACAAATGGCAACCCAAAACCACCCTTATTCATGATGCATGTAGACTGCTCAGACTGAGAGGAACTGTGTATGTACTTAGTGTGTG